>LQRL01075876.1:0-12444 GCA_001703475.1 Hydroides elegans
CGATGACAGACGGACAGACGGACGGACGGACAGACGGACAGACGGACGGACGGACACCCCAACTCTATAGGCCCCCAACTTTGGGGTTGGGGCCTAATTACGAAATCCGTTTCAAAGCCTAAAAATATTGGATTTTGGCGATATATTAAAACACAAATTGAAATTAAATTTGGTTTCAAATAATTAATTTGAAAATATGAGATGATTGATAAATGTTTGATATTTCATCTGATATCAAGAAAACATATTTCAAATATACTTTTGTGTTGAAATCAGCTTGTAAAGTTTCCACACGTTAATGCTATATTTCTTTTAAACGAGGCTGTGCCCAATTTTGGGCATATGTAGACGATATGCATTAGATGATCTTCAATCCCATATATTTTGTTTATTCGCACACCCATGCGCAACCGTGCGCAAAGCATTTTTCTTTAAAAAATGGCTGATTTGTTTACGTTTTTCTGGGCGATAATCAATGATTCCTGGCTGGTCCGTGTTGACGCCATTTTGCATTTATCGTGATATATTCAGTTGAGTAAATCGTAAATAATTGCAAGTTACAGTATCGGTTGACCTGCTAAGTATATTGTTTAAATATTGTATAGTCACATTTATTCATTTTATGAATGGATGACAAAATTGAAATATAGTGATTTTCACATGCATTTTGTCTTCTGTTAGAAACATTTTATAAATATTCCAGATTCAAATACCCAGAACTTCCTTAATATTTGACTCAGAACACAAATAAAGACAGTTCTGCTCTAGTTAGGAATAGGGTTTTCTATCGATACCAAATATGATATCATTGTATAACATTTAAGAAATTGTCTGGAATCGCTACCCGATTTGTGCCTCGGTAGATTCGATTTTCCCTCGGAATTTTATCGAGAGTTCCTTAATTCTGCCTCGGTATATTAGATTTCAACCTCGGTATTTTTTCGAGGGTACCTCAATTCTGCCTCGGTAATCTTGATTTACCCTCGAAATTACCGAGGGTTTCGACCCTTATGCTACACATTATGACAGTTGCAACTTCTCGTACACGCAGATTTCATTTAGCCTCAACGGAGAACGATTCATGAACTAAACTGCTTCTGTTTTGTTTTATGACATTTGAATGAGTGCATAGCAACAAAGTCCAGTATGTGATTAGACCAAATAAATTAAAAATGACATTTTTAAACACTTTTAACCCAAATCTTGAATTATCGCTCATACAAAAACAAGAAATATGCATGATTAAATACAATATAATTCTAAGAAATATATAATTAGGTGCGAATATCATGGTTGAACATTTATATGATAATTTATACCTATTTGGTAAAAGAGCAATGCTAAAATCGGTACATTTGTATTTATACCAAAAAAATAAGGATTTTGCAAGAATATTTGATTCTGATCGTTTTTTCGTCAGCTTTAAGTAAAAAACTCAAAATTTCAAGGACAGTCTTCAGAGGGCTATGACCTGGGCCCATATGCATGAAATATCTTACATGTCTGAGTGCACTTACATTCTAACTCTGTAGGTTAAATCTTAGTCATGGCCAGATTTATGTAATCAAATAGTTAATATTATAACATTCAGAATGAGTTTAAGCTATTCAGCGCATTTCCATAAGCAATTCGAAAAAAAAACTTTAATAGAGATATCGGTGTCGAACTTAAAAATGTAAGTGCACTCAGACATGTAAGATTTTTCATGCATATGGGCCCTGTTTCCCCGCTTTAAGCAACTAAGCTGAACACAGTGAGGCAAGATAGCTTCAAAAAGAGTAACTCTTTTTGTATTTCTTTTATATACAAAGAGTAAAGTTAGTATGCTTAAAGATTTTATATGAATGATAGAAATGAACGATAGGATCTAACTAGGTGAAAGCAAAAAAACTGGTTCTGCTCTCGGTGTACTAATAAATATGTACCGTACTGGTGTCTAAATGAGCGTGGGTTCACCTTATGTAACATTATGTAGGTACTGTCTCCACCTCCTGTTCGACCTCTATTGCCAGATCGGAAAAAAAAACTTCTCGTTCACTATTCATGCTTAATCGGCTAATGTACTGCAGTTTTGCTTTGTAATTGTATACAATTTTCTCATTTTTTTTCCAGAATCTATCTATACCATTTTTAAATGTATTAACATTTGGCGCATCAACAACATCTGTAGGAAGCGAATTACAGGTGTTAACGACTCTTTGAATAAATGATGAGCTTCTTATTTTCTTATGACACACTTTGCTCCTGCAATAGATACATGTTATGGCCCCGTAATAATCGCTGCGTTTCACAAGAGCATATAGTAAGGTATGGTGACACTTTCAAATCGTATATCCCATTAATAATTTTATTTACCTGGATCATACTCAGGAGTCGACGGTATACAAGGGTTGGCAGCTTTTACTTCTGTAGCCTTCTTTTGTAACTGAGATTATTCATAATGGGTAGCATTTTAGTAGCCCATCTTTGTACTTGCTCAAATGCATCAATGTATTTGATTTTATATGGACACCAAACACTATAACCTTATTCTTGATGTGACCTTACTAGTGCCTTATATGGTTGTAGGAATCCTTTCACACTGAGAAACTTATATGAACGACGTATCATTGCATAGATACAACTAGCCCTTTTGACTTTTTCATTGATATGTATATCGAATTCCTGTGTCTTATCAAATATCACACATACATCTTTCTAGTTTTCAAATGACTTGTTTCGTATCTTTTCATATTCGAATTTATATAGTATTTGACACTTTTCGCATCTTACCTTGTTAAAGCGGCTTTTGCATTGATATTTATATCAAATTCCAGTGTCTTATCAAATATCACACATACATCTTTCTTGTTATTAAATAAACTATTTCGTATCTTTTCATATTTGAATTTAGTATTCGACATTGTTTGCATATTTCCTTGTTCAAGCGTAGTAACCATTTGTCTATCCACTCAATCATTGTGTTTGAATCGTCCTGTAGTATAGCAATATCATTGATTGATTTAATAACTCTAAATAGTTCGGTATCATCGGCAAACAAATATAAAGTACTGCTGATTGATGATATACGATGATGAAATGTGTCAAAAGTGTTCATAAAGTATAAGTAAAGGCAGTTTACTTCACAACACCCATCAACCGCTAAGGTCCACTCATTAATAACATTTAATAATTGTAACACAGTTGTCCGCTTTGGTAAAAATTAATGCTGCTTAAACCGAAACTTCAATTTTGTCTATGTAAAATTGATAGAGATTTAAAAGCATTAAGTGACAAATGCATGTTACATTCAATAAAGATCTGCTTGAATATGATTCTGAAGAATTTACGGATTCTTTAAACTCACCCAGTAGAAAACAATATATCTCGCATGATAAACTTGTTAATATTCGTAATACAATTAAAAGTGGTTTCTAACTCATACACTTTAATGCTTAAGGTAAGCGAATTATATCAATTGATGATTTATGAAGTACAATTTATCTAATCATTGTTTCTGCTATTTGGAGACAGTCCGAGAGTTCTATAAAGATGTTTCTCCGTCAATATGTTCGGGTCGGGTCGAGTTTTGCCTTCGGGTGTTCGATTAGCCAAATAACCGACCCGACCTAATGTAAAACATGTGAATAATTGTAAATCATTGTGATTCCTAAACGTCAATAATATATTAAGTAGGCTTTTAAGGTACACAATTAAATGTACCTATTTTGTTTCGTTCCACAAAAAGTAAATTTCAAGAGGTCACTAAGTGGTCCAGAACTCAAATTAAACTATTAATTTATGTAAATATAAGGTCAAGAATAGTCAATTGAATTGATCAAGGATTTTTAAAGATTACTTATTTTCTTAAAAAAGGTTTAAACATGCAACCAATGTAAAAAAGTACATATGTCACCGTACAAGCGGCGCGTGAGCTGATAACGTCACTCGAGGGAATCAGCCCCTCTCACTGCTAATTAAAGTACTAAATTTATGAGCAGTAGTAATTATAATTTCATGAACAAAAATGGTATACACATGCGTCGTGTTTGAATGTTCCATTACATCAACCAATTTAACCACTTTACACCAGTTCCCGAAGGAGCAAACTGCTCTTAAACTTTGGGAACGATCCGACAACTTCAATGATTATATCCAAGTTTCTCTAGGGGAAGCTAAAAAGTTACGTCTTGAGATTGGAGCAATCCCATCAAAATATCCAGAAGGACAATCGACAGTTGTGATTTCATGTAGAGCACCTCACGAGGTGTTCCTCTAAAGAGGCGTTCCTTTTCAAATTTCACATAGCTACAAGCTTTTAAAAATGACCTTCTCGCTACAAGAATTTAAGGAACACCTTTTTAGATTTTTGTCGATTTTTCTATCGATTCCTTCGCCAATTTACGGTTTAATTTTATTCAAAGATATATAGCTATCCATAATAGACTGAAGTAAAACTGGAAATTGGTCATATATACAAGTATTACTATTTTCATTTTTCATAAAAGGTGTTCCTCTTATGATTATAGCCAGCTAGATGAGCGCAGTTAGCTCACTATCTACAAAATAGGAACAGCTTTTTTGTAAAAAAATATTTTTTTCGAAATATAATTATTTATGGTATGTTTCAATGTTACAACTTGCTACATGCACATACAACCACTTCTGAATAAGGTAAGTCGTGAGTTGCCCTTCTTTCATGCTCTTGAACATGCTCATGCGCCATCGGTTCACACATATATGGTCTGATTTCACCCTCATAACCCTCAATATTATCAGTCGAGTATTTTGCATTTTCTATTTCAATATTCTCTTTAACATCATTTTCAGAATTGTCATCTAATAAAAACTCCTCAAACTCCATCGCTTATTAGTGATAAATGAACTTAACGTAATTGAGTTTATGCAGTAGCTGTGCTTAACGCAATTGAGTTTATGCAACAGCTGCAACCACATCCTCTCGAGTGACGTCATCAACGCACGCGACACAGTTGGGAATTTTCATGAGCTTTTTACCTACTGATTACTAGTACTGATTATAAAAACATCAATTATGATACAGCCGCTTCGTATTTTGCAATTGATTTTGGAGGATAGATACATAAATCGGCTATTCTTCTGGATTCTTAAAAGAAGAATCTTGTGACCTCTTTAATTAAAAAAAACCTTTAGGAGTTTTAAGTGCATTTAAATGTATAAGTATATCCGAGTAAATAAAATGATACAATGGTAAAAAAGAAAGTAAAAGTTATATACTCATTTTATGTACCATGATAGTTATATCACTTGAACAAAGTTAATTAATGATATATTGACCTATTTACTATGTAAAAACCGGAATGGCCCATTTTCAATAATGAATCAAAGCAAAGTTGCAACATTATGTGTGAGCTATAGCTATTAAATAAGTAAACAATATATTTCAAATCTTGTCCTTATATACATAAGATATACACCTATATTGTTAGAAAATTTCAGATTTTTTTAGCATCTTAACTTGCTCAAACACATAGGTTAAGTTGAAAACCGTGCAAATTGTGACCCGCCTTTTAATAAATGCGTCTAGGACAGTGTCAATTTCGGCCACATTTCTAAGCTTACAAATTCAACAATAGAACTGTTATAAAACGACATTAAAATGTTTGGTTAGTCCTAATAATCGCAATTAATTATAGAGTGTCTTTTTATTAGTAGACCGAAGTCATTGTTTTTATTTGCATTGTGTTTAATGATGACTTATCAAATCATACTCTCAGGAATTGTTTCCTCTCCAAATACGAATTAAGTAATTATGCATAGCAATTTTGAGGTGTTTGAAATAAGTATTTTAAATGTGGTTAAATGGCTACGTAACATTTTTAATGCAGTCTTTATGTACATTTTATTCGGTTCTTAAACATCGTAGAACAAAATATGAAAATATGTGTTATTTGTCTAGATGTATGTCATGTTGAAGCTGATAAACAATATAAACATATCTTTATCTCATTTTTATCCTAGAACATGTAGGTCACATAAATAATGTTAAGCAAAATAGACGAATTACCATATTAAGCATAGTCTAAACTATGAATACATATATTTTTTATTGAAGAATAAATGTAATTTTCGATTGAAAATGGCTGTTTGCATATTTTCAACAATGCAAAAAATGATCAATACATTTTGATTATAGCAACTCGTTTATGAGATAATAAAATGAAGACTATCACTTACAAAACGTAGAATTCTTATATCCCTTGTGTTCAGATTGTTTAAACATACAGAACAATTATTATTATGTTTTAAATATCTATCAACGAAACTGATTGAAGAAATTAAATTAAACATAGATATGCGAATCATTTGACAATTTAGCACATGAAATATACATTACTATGTTAATATACAATGATATATAACACATATATCTATACATATTTTTTAAAGAAATGTTTCATCGAAACTAACTCTACATCCTATGTTGTATAAAGCAGAACAAAATGAAATAGACAATTAGCGTTTTTCCATGCCTATCATTATTAATCAAATTATACTGTAAGAAAAAACTACATAAAAAATTAAGATGAATAAAAACATATTTTGTGTATACAGAGTAGTTGATCTATATTTACAAAAAGCCAAAGGTAAGTTAATATGTTCTTATATTTGAAAATAACATAGTTTTTTTTATATTTGAAACCTAAGCCTAAGATTATATTGTTCACATTATTCACATGTATATATTTAAACACACTATTTTAATAAAGCCTGTTATATATGACTAAAAACTCGGGATACAGATTTCTGTCATCGCGCACAACAAATTCACGAAAACGATTCCCCTCACCAGCAATAATAGTGTTACACTCATTTAACACGCTGCCAACCTTGCCAAGTCGAACGCGAACAACAAACATTGCCAAACCATTGTCAACTCTACTCAAGACATTATCTGTGTATTGGTCTGACTTTTGACTACTTTCTGCTAGATATATACCTTTTCCATACAATGAGCTCTTGCATTTTGAGATATCAAAACCGTTTGATATATTGCTTTTGATATTTTCTCGTTTTGTGCCATGAAATAGATATACTTCATCATTCGATAAATTTTCGCATTTGTTCTTCAAGTAAAGATGCTTGTTTTCATCCACAACCTCGCATAAACTGTAATGGTTTCGTTTAAAACATGTTCCAAAATTATCAATATCAGTTGGCACTAAGTCTCTACGGTTTTGATTAAAATACAACAATTTATCGCCTGAAATGCACCAAATATGATTGTCAATATTACTTGATGCTTCAAATGAATCGTTTAATGGACCCCTAGACTCTGCCATTGCATTGTCCTGATCAGCCACACTATTAGAGTTATGAGCCGCATTAACATCAGTCAGATTGTGGACATTTAAAGATCTTATTGATTGTCTCAATACCGACGATTCTTGATCATGGTGATAACAATTAGATGCATTCTTTGTATACTTTTCAAGCAACTTTCCATTGCATATTTTGTACACCACTACCAATTTTATATTCCTATGAGCTAAGTTCCTGGCGTCATAACCAGCTTGTGAATCATAAATCCAGGTGTTTTGCATGAGGGAAGAACAGAGCGACCAATAAGGATGCCCATCTTCATATTTCTCTAAATACCTTTGTAGTCCTAAATCCTGATTGAATGATATGAATTGTAGTCCTAAATCCTGATTGAATGATATAAATTGTAGTCCTAAATTCTGATTGAATGATATTAATCCAGTGTCACAATCTACTTTAATGCTCAAGTCACTTGTATTAGTTTCTGAAGAACAGCAACATGTTCCAAGGTTTTCAGATATGTAGGATATCCAACATTTTACAGTCGTTTTCCAGAAATATATAGATCCTAAGATAATAAAAAAGACCAGTGTTTTAAGGGAGTATAGAGTTGCACATATTATTATTGTAATGTTTGAGGCTTTGGCTCTGTCCTCTCTGAGTTTATATTGTTTTACTTCTCCCAAACATATTAAACACACCACAATAGAAGCTAATTCAATGAAGTTCACCAACAAAATTATAATAAATATCTTCATTTCTTGTTTCTTATTTTTTTTCAAATAGAGCTAAATCAAGCAAAAATGAAATATGTCGGGTAATACATATGTCCCATACGATCCACAAACAACAAAACCCCAAAACACATGATACACAATGTTGCCGACTTTTACAATCTAATAATTCGTCATTGGTTGGTTCGCCATGGTCACATCGGTCATCCCAAAAACCGTCGATTGCACATTCCTGCAGCTGCCAAAACATGATGAGAATGGGTCCAACCACAAAAACAAGCCTCACTGTAATAACAGTTCAAAAGATAATTAATAGATTTGATTATCCTAAAAATATAATCCTTGAACATAACACGCGCACTGGTTTGATTGCACAGTGTTTACCATGATAATACAATTTAAAACTTTTTCGTACAAACATCTTAAATGTTGCATACAAAATATATTAATTTAAACTATAAACTGAACAATGGTGCTGTCAGTGGTTCTCATGTTGATAAACGTGATCATTCGGTTTTGCTATAACAATATGAATATCCTAGATATATCAATTAGAAAATTGGGATATTATGAAACAGATATAGCCGGTTATTTTATGGTTGGTGGAAATTTACGGGGTTTAAAGGGCAAAATCATTCTATCCATATCGGTTGTGATATGGACCGAGTGCGTATTTATATATTATTTTGCAAAAAAATATGAAGTTTGAGAGATCTTTTAAAAAATGATAGAGGTGAAATTCCGCAAATGGACAATACAAAATCTCAGATACCATTATAGCCAGTTTCAGTGCTCGAGATTTAATTTTAGATGATGTCGCAACTTATTATTAGGGCTAATCCAAGAATGAAATATCCAAGACTAATCTTTGACTGCTTGAATAATCTAAGATTAATACTCCATTATGTTTCAGTTTCAGACCGTTTGACTTATCTTGGATAAATATATCTTGGAATAAGCTCATGATGATATGGGCATTAAATTGATACAGGTCTATTACGGGATCTATTTTTGAGCACCTATCCATAAGTATATTACAATATATCGATGCATCGTTTTTGGCCTTTCTTTCTATGTTTGATAACACATATCAATATGTTAGGCTTTTTCACTGTGAAGTCATCTATTAGACATTTTCACTGTGAAGGGTTTGAAGTACCATTCACATCTATTACATGGTGTTAAAGTATATCGGTATATGAACTTACAAGCAGTCAAGTCATCTCAATAGAAAAGAAACAAGTGCATTAGACTGTATAGTTCATACGTAGCTCACAAGAAAACCAATATTGCTCAAGAATATGTAAGAGTTAAGTCTTTGAATATACAACTCAAGCGTAATGCCATGATATTATATACATTGTCATAAATTGATGATACATTTTTGGACATGGCTAACGTTTTCTTATCAATCAAACTATTTCAAGAATAATATGCCATTATATGTACTTTATCATACCCAATACGTAAGTGCACTAAAAACAACAACTTTTGAGTACAAAAAGCAACAACTGCAAATGATACTCGACTTAATCCTTCAAGCCGCCAGGATTACATTTTCAACCATAGATGGGCTGTAATACATAGGTCTGTCTCCCCGAAAATTTTCTAATCTTATGACTAATACCCCCGATTAATGCCAGTCTCAGATCAATATAAAGGTCAGACACTTCCAATGAGACCTGGAACGGCGCCTAGAGACGATGCCATTTCTATCGAAATACTTCAAGTACTAAACGAGATTCGATGAGAAAATGCTTAAGATAATACTGTATCGAAACAGCATAGCGAAATTGACAAATATTAGAGTGGGTTAAGAAACAGAAAAAGGCACCAGCGAAGGCATATTGAACCTTAGAACAAAAAGTGAAATGTATTTTGAAAAGCAGAAAGATCTATACATATGCTTCATAGACTATGAAAAGGCTTTCGACAGAGTCGCGAGAAGTAAATAGCAAAGTTAGCTTGGCTCAATATGAAAGACGACGAATAATAGCCAGGCTATACTAGGAGCAGGCAGCAGTTGTGTGTACTGAGGAACTTAATTAAGAAGACCTGGATGTGTACTATCACCGTATCTCTTCAATCTCTTTATTGCATAAAAATATAAAGAAATGATACGAGATGCACGGGAGTTCCGTAGAACGCTATACGGAACCGGTGCCTTGATTTCGGGTTTTCAAATGGCGGGCACTACGCTTACGTTAATTTTGTTTCCATAATTTGTAAACTAAGGCTTATATAGGTTATAATAAATTACGCTATAAATAGCCCCGGTTTGGCGCAATGGGTAGGGCGCTAGACTCAGGTGCGAAAGAACCCCGGATCGATTCCATGCAGTGAAATATTAATTTCACTTTAAAAATAATATTTTCAAATACCCTTTAGAAAAAAATAATAAATCCGGAAGTATTACCCATTTTATTACTTTATAAGGACTTGTGGATAAACAAACCTTTGATTTTACATAGATTTAGTTGAACCTATTTAAGGAATTCCTCAAATCATATGACACAATAAACATTGAATTTGATTTTTGAAATATTTACAGCATATTATAATTCAAAATTATGAAAACAACTCTAAATTATAGTAATAGAACATTAAAAAAAAACAAAAATGAGCAAATTAATGTATCAGTGCTTGGATCGAACCAGGGACCCCAGCTTTTGTCGATTCAATTTGACGATGTTATCGATAAAAATCCACCCAAAATCATTGATTTGGTGATTTTCCTTTCATATTTGACAAATTAACAATATTTATGAAAATTAAAAGAAGAAATTTGAATGTATGTGTATTTTCTGCAAAAAACAACAGTCATCACATGTGCTTCCAAAGCAAAAATGTAACACATACACAAGTCCAACGCCTTAACGCATGAGCTAGGACGCGACCATGATGTTTGTCTGTTGATTTAATATGTAAATCTATCAGAGATATGCAATGAAGGAAACATATCATTTGAGTTCAATACACCTTGGATTTCATTGCACTCTGGTAGTCGAGTTTGAACTCACCTTTCGGGTTCGTTTAAACTCGGCTGCCATCGTGCAATAAAATCCAAGGTGTATGGAACTCTTATGAAGTTTTTCCATTTTACTGAGCTCATTTTCAGAGTGATTGCAAAAAAAATGGAGGAGTTTCGGTCGGTGTTAGAAGATTGGCAAATGTAGGTATATGGTTGACACATCGATTACCACAGAAAATGAGAACAAATATTGGTCAAAAACGTTTATGAAGAAGGTAAACATTTTGGTATGAAAATGAATATTAAACATGTCGAAACGAATTGTGATAAGCAATCATGTCAGCATGTCAGCAAGTTTGTGTTCCTAGGCGTATTACGGAAAATTGCATTTTCTAAGAAAAAAAACCGCGGAAGAATAGAAAGTGCAAAGAAATCCTGCAAATGTGGACGGTAATTACGAACACCAAACACTTTATACAATCTAGAATACTGTTCCTTACGTACTACATCTGGTCATCGGTACTGTATGGGGTTGAGACGTTGAGCAATTTAATACTTTTTACACAGTGGGTTCCCTTGTTTGATTGCATAATACCCAACGCATAGAAAAATACCTGAAATGTTTCATACAT
Organism: Hydroides elegans; assembly: GCA_001703475.1. Classification (NCBI taxonomy): domain Eukaryota; kingdom Metazoa; phylum Annelida; class Polychaeta; order Sabellida; family Serpulidae; genus Hydroides; species Hydroides elegans. Next base: position 11,619 of record LQRL01075876.1, read on the forward strand.
GTTACCGGTGCTGATCATTACACATGACAGGCATTCACAGAACTCTACAACCACCTTGCATATAGAAGTCTACAATTCGTAAACAAGAATTCAATGTAGTCATAAAGAAGTCGATCACCCTGTAATATTGATGGTACTTGTTGATCATATTTCTTGGCAGCTGTTCAGTATTTATATTCAACAAATGTATTCAAAATATCAACATATTCTTAGGAAATCAACACCATTCGACCATTTCTCTTTTACTTTAATTCAAATATACCTATGCATTCTATCAAAATATACCGTCTCATGTCAGGTTTCTTCTGGCCTAAAGACGAAATGCCATCAAACCCTTGACTCGAGGTATCGAGAAATAGACAAAACATTCAATTTTAAATGTTTGCCCTTTAGAAGCCTTTGAAACGTGGACACTGAGTCGAATGCTAAGAATACTGGGTGCTACGATTTGCAGGAATGAGCATGTCTTTAATCTACACCGATCAAATTAGAAAGTTTTTTGTGCACACAATGAGGCATGATTCTCTGCAGCGTGACCTAATCAAGAGCATGGTGGAGGGCAAACGAGGAAGATTAAGAATTCAGGGAAGCAACAAAATCATCCAAAGGATCGGTCTCACCTTCGTCGAAGCCAAACCAGCCGCTCAGATAGGAGAGTATAGAGATATACGGCAGGCAACAATGATCGACACGCCACGCGGTTAAGGTAAAGCAATCATACACAATGTAATTAATTTAAAAGAACAACATAAAACTGATTAACTGATTGATAAAAGTGAAGAAATAAATTGATATGATTATATATATATAATTATATATATATTAT
>LQRL01075876.1:12630-25235 GCA_001703475.1 Hydroides elegans
TTTGAAAAACTTCACTCGCAAGAACTAAACAAAGTGTTGCTGTGGACATTTAGTAAGTGTTTTTTTTATAGAAATTATCACAAGAATTATCACCGCAGAAAGTGGAAGTTTGAACATTTTATAAAAAGAAATAAAGTGTTTGTTTTACGTTTAAATTTATTTGGAGTTTATCCAAAGATTCTTTGTAACACACCCAAACAATAAAGTATACATGCTTTCAAGGGATCAATTCCAGGTTCTACTCGGTGGATCCTCATTGGATTTGAAAGTGATACAATTTTAGTCATTCATAAGAGCCTGGTAATTTTACAGACCAATAAAAATTAAAACAATAACGTAGCAGGGCACCTAGATTGGATCGTGTACGACGATCTAGATGGTTCCAGGAGTTTTTTTATCTAGATATTTACCGTAAAACCTCTTACCAGGACAGCGTCTCGATGTTGATATCGATAAGAAAGCTTGCACAAACATCCGCGACATGATGATAACCCAATATATACGGGAAACTTGAGTGTTAAAAAGTGTATAGTCTAAGATATTGCAGCAAAATTTAGATCGATAACCACGAGTTGAGATCGCAAGCCATGCCACATTACACCCTAGATTATAATCATACTACCGCTGTTTCGATCCTCTTGTCAAAAACATGACCATAAAGACCGTTCGCCAGCGTCCCTGTAAACGCGTTGAAATCCGCCTGCGCAAAAATTGGAACAGTGACTCTTCGGTAAAAACCATTCATGACCAATGGCGGAGCATCCTATCACAACAACGATTTACGTTTACCAAAAACACATGATTTTGACATTTAAGGCGGTTAAAAATTCGTTCTATAGCCGAACGAATCACATATTCGCAGAGGTGCTTGATTATTGACTGAAAATTCGTGGATTATGGGTCCCTGATGTCTCAATGACAGTCAATGTCACTGCGCGAGATAGCTCTCGAAGCTTTTAATGTGGACGCGCTGTTGCTACGATTGGACGGCTACCCCTCGGTCTGTCCAATGATCTCAAAGTTGGTTGGAATCGCGTTTCGATACGATAAATTTCAGCGCCTATGCACTAACATTGTCGTGCGACCGGCGCCAGCAGAATCTCGATTAGACGGTATATTTTGATAGAATTTATAGGTATAATTAATTTGAAATAAAGACGAAATCGTTGTTTTTTATTGATTTCTTTTTAACATGTTGATATTTCAAATACGAACCTTTGGTATCGCTGATTATAAATCAAGTATCCTCAATGTTATTGGGTAATAAAATTCCTAATGGCTATATAGAATTCTTGTTCATAAGTGGTAGACTTCTATGTACATGGAAAATGTAAAATTATATGAATGCCTTTCATGTGAAATGATCAGCACCGGTAACGTGTATGAGATATGTTAGGTATGTGTTTCAATGATTTGGGTATATACAGTTAAACAAGAGAACCTACTGTGCAAAAAGTATTAAATTGTCACTGGCCCATTCAATTCAAAATGTTTGCCCTTTAGGTTGGATTGTTTCGAAAATAACAATATAACGCTACGTTATAAAAATGTTACGCAAAAATAAGTCATGTTTAATAGTCTGAACAGTGTTCGATATATGCGGAAATCCATATAATAAAAGAAATGTTCTCAAGATTAAAATCATCAAGGACATAATCCAAATGGCTATTTGGCCCTCGGGATATTTAAAATTAATGTCCGCTCCTTTGGGCTTGGGTATTACTTTTCTACTATATCTTGGGCCAATAACAATTTTAAAAAGGACTCTTCGGGTATTGTTTCTATTATATATTCCTATGTGCCAAGTATGTTTTGAAAAAAAAACTGTATTGGTTATTCTTACAGTAAGATGAAACGATATAAATTGCGTTTGATTTTAGAATAAGTGGGCATTCGTTCATGACCGTTTTGATAGTCTAAAGGGATGTTTTTAATATTTAACGCAGATATGATTGACCTACTTATATATGGTTTGCTGTAAAAATTACTAAAATATTGACACTATAAACTTAGCTTTTATCAAACAAATGAACAAAATCCAATTCATAATTAAGTTATTACTTACACATATATACAATGCAACAAGATCCAGCGTTAGACATGTTGATTGCTTTATTCCAATTCATATAAATAAATGATAATGTCCTTGTAAAACACGATTGAAACTATTTGAATTTGCATTGGATACACATTAATATTTCAATTTTATCTGCCATCCATCGCATTCTTGTGAGAACTTATATTATATCCAAGTTTTCGCTTAATATTTAGACTATGCCACTTTAGACTATGTCCACAGAAACACCCAATAAGTGAAAATGTCAGAACAAGTCAGCGTTTATACCCTGCTTTACTAAGGTTAACATACATTGAACTAAAGCAATAACTGAACTTAAAATGATACTATCTGCATTTAATACTTTTTTGCTAACGCCAACTACGTAACTTGATACTCATTTTTTTAAAAATCTGCACAACAATTCATATCTTAAAGTGTTGATCTCAGGAAAAAAGTCATGACGACACTGAATATACAAGGCCAGGGAGCTATACATTGCACCAGCTACCTGGGAACAATATATGTATATAATAAATAAGAATATTACTATTCTGAATTAAAGTGCACTTTTACTTTGTTCTGTTAGTCAACCCAAATAAACTTATTACTCTCATAATGTACGTTACAACAAACTTATCATTTTGAAAAGCTTATCTAAAAAATAGTGATAATACACATTTGGGGATTTTTTAAATCGATTTGCCGCCTGCATATGTGAACGCAACTTTTTATTATTTTTATAGATGATGTGCGAACTTTATTATATCTATTTTAACATTATCTAGTTGGCAAGATTCGATTTCAATTTGTTTATAGCCGGTACGTTAGGATTTTCAAAAATTTAGATTTTACCACCGAAGATAAACTTATATTGGTTGTCTCGGAACGAGAAGGAAGACATTGAATGGACAACATAAGAAATAGTACCCATTGTATATTTTGACTCAACCATCATAACAAAAGTGAGGAATTTTAGTGCAGAATTTGAATCTCACTCTAGTCATGAAATAAAAAGTCTCTGATCAAATATATTTTTGTAATTAAAAATAACGAAAATATCATTTTCAGGCAAATTATAAACTAAAATTAATCTACCCTTTAAGGCAGGTCATTGTAAAATAATGTGTCATTACTGTAATGACAGGAACTGTAATAAACACAAAAAAACCCGTTTGACTATCTTAATATACATGTACCCTTTTAAAATATTGTATGTACTTGATTATTTATACCATTTGGCGACAGAACCCTGAAATGTCAGGCTTTTAATTTAACCAACAATATTTTCTAAATTATTCCACATTTTGATCGGATAGGTCTGACAGCAAATTGTACCTGTATGCATATAATGTACTTAAAGAAGTAACTAAAATATTTATTGGCTGCACCTGAATGTTTTGCGCAGCAGAAATACAGACCTGAATGCAATGTGTCACTGAAGAATACATTTTCGTCGATAAATCACGTCACAAAACTAAAGATACACTTCCTTATGCAACATTAATGCTGTTGTATAGTTTCATGCAAGCTAGGCTATGATTATGGACCAATTCATGGACTTGAAATTATATATCAGAGTTCAAAGCAACATACGAGTATTGGCACAGAATTGGCATTTTATGATATTGCTACCTAAAAACATATCTTACATAGTTTTGATTGAAATGATTCAAAATCAAATCAATACTTCGCATATAATGCAATGGCAAATGTCAATAAATTGAACATAACTTTGGTATGTATAAGAACATTACGGTCGATGATTATTTGTTTATAGCATTCATAAATAGCATAGATCTACACCCTATATTAATGGTTCTTAGGTTGTGTGCATGTATATGTCGCAGCGAAACTTTAATTTTCAGCGAAACTGTAATTTCGCTAGCGAAAGATTAATTTTTCGGATTTTGTAAGTATTATTTGTAGTAATTTGATATATAAGGCATTTTATTACCTTTTATCTTATACAAATGTATAGCAATGTATTACTTGGTCATCTAACCCGTCAATCAAAAGCTTTTTATGGAGTTCTACTCAATGATGTAATTGAAATAAGCCGATTTTCCCCGAGTTAAGTTCATGACTCAACTCACAGATAATCCTCTCGGATAGTGGGCTTTATGTCACTAATACACTTTAATGGATCAAAAGATACATGAAACATAATCATATGAAGCAAAATCATAAGTTATGGCTGTTAAAGAATCTTAAATAGACATATTTTTCTAACATCATCAGAGAAATTAATCTTTCGCTAGCGAAACTATTGTTTTGCTTAAATTAAAGTTTCGCTGCCACATATATATTTATATAAAAATGCATATTTATTGCTATCGTTGCCTAAAAAGAGACAGCTTGCTTCTTAGAAGAATTATTTAATCACAACCATAATAACGTGCTAATCCAAGATTTTCTTTAGTGGACATATATCTATACTATAGAAAAGATAGAAAATGAAAATTAGCAAAACCCTTATGCAATGAATCATCGAATGTAGTGCTTATTGAAAAAGCTATGTTATCTTTTCTTTAAAAAAAAAAGAATAACTAAAGTAGTAATAAAATATATAAGTAAATAAGAAATAGTAAATTTGACTTAACTTACGCGAACACAGTGATTAAAAGTATGAGGAAATAAACAAAAGGATATTTAGATTTTTAATTGTTCTAATAATTGTCTAAAACAAAAAAAATGAACAAGGCAAAATGCGGCGTCAAGGTCCTTCAAAATTAACTAAGATTTATCTTGGTCTGTTCATATTTATACAATCCAATTATAAGCTATGTTTATTTTTCATTTCGGTGCTAAAAGAAGGAAGAAAAGTTAAAATGTTATGTCTCATGTTGTAAAACGAATACGTATAGTTGCAGTAGTCAAAGTTTGTCGGACATTCGTTTGCGCAGAAAAAGTTGCTGAAATAGAAACAAAAAACAGAGACGAGTTCTGTTCGTCTTAGTCCAATCATTTTTTTATGAATCACACTTTCAAAAGGTATAGTCTAACGCCAAACCTATTTAAATTTCATAAAAACATCTCAGTACATAACAGTATATATATAAACTTTGTCCTATGTAAAATGATTTTGTTTTGATTAACAAGAAACCTAGACTTACGACGAAGTAAAAATATAGATGCCCTAATTATTTGGTGTTACAAAACAAAATATTTATAATACACACAGCTATACGTGACAAACTTGGAATGTTGGACACTTCGGCTCCTATCACTTCGGCCCCTACCATTTCGGCCCTGATTGGACACTTCGGCCCTTTTTGAGAAATACACTTCAGCTCCTCGTCAAGACACTTCGGCACCTCGTAAAATGACAATTCTGCCCCTAGCAGGAGACACTTCGGCCTCTTTCGAAAGACACTTCGGCCCCTCGTACCACTTCGAACCCTTCGTTTAATATGAATATAAGAACAATAATTCAGCCAGTATCATACCATAGCATGTAAATATTTGTGATTTTTGCACAATTTACTCTCAAAATTATCATATTCCAACTTATTCCAAATTTCTTTTAAAACTATTTTTAAATATTCTTAGTAAAACAGTGAAATTTGGTCTACATATTTGATATTTCATACAGCTGTATGTTATTTCCATCGAAATGCGAATAAGTTGTTTTGATATAGTGAAACAAAAACATGGTTCTTTCAACAGGTTTCGTCATAAATCTGTCTAATCTGCGAATAAAAACGTTGTGATATTGAAAAAAAAAATTGGCTAATTTAACTTTTGTTATAAAATAAAGACACTGTTATTGAACTATAAAGTATATAATTATATGATCATTAGTAGAACAAAAAGTTTAAAAATGAATGACTTTGTTTCCACAGGGGGCCGAAGTAGTAGGGGCCGAAGTGTCTAGGAAGGGCCGAAGGGTATTTTGTTAGGGGCCAAAGGGTCTTTTCAAAAGGGGCGGAAGTGTCTTGTCGAGGAGCCTAAGTGTCTTTTAAAAAGGGACCGAAGGGGCCGAAGTGGTAGGTTGATTTAGAGTGTCTTTTTATTGGTAGACCGAAGTCATTGTTTATATGCATTGCGTTAAATGATGACTAATCAAATCATACTTTCAGGAATTTATCCCTCTCCAAATACAAATTAAGTAATTATGCATAACAATTTTGAGGTGTTTGAAATAAGTATTCAAAAAGTGGTTGAATGGCTACGTAACATTTATAATGCAGTTTTTATGTACATGTTATTCGGTTCCAAAAATCGTATAACCAAATATGAAAATGAAGTATTATTTGTCTACATGTATGTCATGTTGGAGCTGATAGATAATATAAACATATCTTTATCTCATTGTTATCCTAGAAATTGTAAGTCACACGAATAATGTTAAGTAAAATACACGGATTACCATATTAAGCATAGTCTTTACTATGAATACACAAATTTCTTCTTGTCGAATAAATGTAATTTTCGATTGAAAATAGATGTTTGCATATTTTCAACAATGCAACAAATGAGCAATACATTTTGATTATAGCTACTCGTTTATGAGATGATAAAATGAACACTATCACTTACAAAACGTTTATCCCTTGTGCACAGATTGTTTAAACATTCAGATCAATTATAATTATGTTTTGAATTTCTATCAACGAAACTGATCGAAGAAATTATATTCAGTATAGATATGCGAATCATTTGACAATTTAGCACATAAAATATACATTACTGTGTTAATAAACAACGGTATATAACACACACATATATATATATATATATATATCCATGTTTAATCAAAACTAACTTCACATCATATGTTGTAAAAAGCAAAACAAAATGAAATAGGCAATTAGAGTTTTTTTCATGCCAATCATTCTTTACCACATAATAATACTATAAAAAAAGTTACATTAAAAAATATAAATAAATAAAATATTTAACATATTGTGTGTGTACAGTGTATTTGCTTTATATTTACAAAAAAGCCTAAGGTCAGTTTGTAGGCCCTTATATTTGGAAGTAAAATAGTTTTAATTGAATTCGAATACTAAGCTAGATTTAATTGTTCGCATTATGCCCATATATACATTTAAACACACTATTCTAATTAAGCCTGTCATATATAACTAAAAACTCGGGATACAAATTTCTGTCATCGCGCACAACAAATTCACGAAAACGACTCCCCTCACCAGCAATAATAGTGTTACACTCATTTGAGACGCTGCCAACCTTGCCAAGTCGAACGCGAACGACAAACATTGCCAAACCATTATTAACTCTTCGTGAGACATTGTCTGTATATTGGTCAGACTTTTGACTACTTTCTGCTAGATATATACCTTTTCCATGAAATGAGCTCTTGCATTTTGAGATATCAAATCCGTTTGAAATAATGCTTTTGATATTTTCTCGTTTTGTGCCATGAAATAGATATGCTTCATCATTCGATAAATTTTCGCATTTGTTCTTCAAGTAAAGATGATTGTTTTCATCCACAACTTCGCATATATTACAATGGTTTCGTTTAAAACATGTCCCAAACTTACCAATACCAGTTGGCGCTAAGTCTCTACGGTTTAAATTCAAAGAGAACAATTTATCGCCGGATATGCACCAAATACAATTGTCAATATTACTTGATGCTTTAAATGTATTGTTTATTGGACTCCTACTGGACTCTTCCCTTGCATTGTCTTGATCAGTCATGCTCTGATAATTGTAAGCCACATTAGCATCAGTAAGATTCTGGACATTTATAGTCCTGATAGATTGTCTTAATACCGACGATTCTTCATCATGCTGATAACAATTAGTCGCATTCTTTGTATACTTCTCAAGCAATTTGCCATTACATATTCTGTACACCTCTACCAATTTTATATTCCTATGTGCTAAATTTCTGGCGTCATAGCCAGCTTGTGAATCATAAATCCAGGTATTTTGCATGAGGGAAGAACAGAGCGACCAATAAGGATGCCCATCTTCATATTTCTCTAAATACCTTTGTAGTCCTAAATCCTGATTGAATGATACTAATTCAGTGTCACAATCTACTGAAACTGCACCTTCACGTGCCGTAGGACAACAGCATGTACCTAGATTTACTGATATGCATGAGTAGTTGTATGATTTCCAATATTTTACAGCCAAGATTACCAAACATACCAATGTTTTTAGGGAGTATAAAGTTGCACATATTAACATTGTAATGTTTGATGCTTTGTTTCTGTCTTCTCTGCGCTTATATTTTCTTATTTCTCCAAAGCATATCAAACACACCGCAAAAGAAGCTAATTCAATGAGGTTCACCAACAAAATTATAATAAATAATAAACAATAAATCCGTTTGTGTTTTTCAGTATTTTCCAATAGAGCTAAATCAAGCCCTAATGTAAGAATGCGGGTGAGAATTATGTCCCAACCGACCCATATAAAACAAAACCAAAAAAGACATATCGAACAATGTTCTTGTCTTTTACAATCTAATGATTCGTCGTTGATTTGGTCATGGTCACATTCGTCATCCCAAAAACCGTCGATCACACATTCTTGCAGCTGCCAAAGCATGATGAGGATGGGTCCAACCACAAAAATAAGCCTCACTGTAAAGAGGTTCAAAAGATAATTAATAGATTTGATAATCATAAAAATATAATCCTTGAACATAACACGCGCACTGGTTTGATTGCAAAGTGTTTACCATGATAATACAATTTAAAACTATTTTGTACAAGCATCTAAAATGTTGCATACAAAACTATCAATTTAAACTATATACTGAATAATGGTGCTGTCAGTGGTTCTTTGCTTCTTAGGATTCGATTTTTACAAAACATAGTAATCACAATCTTTATTTTTTTAACTTGGATAGCTATATTTAAATTTCACAGACGCAGACTAATAGAACCACTAACAACACAATAATGTTATTAGTTTGGCACTTCAAACCGTGAATAAGCGTGAAACATACTTAGTACAATGTTATGAACTATATATATTATCTCATTAATGTATTATCTCATGTTGATGAACATTTGTTTTTGCTATAACAATATAAATATCCTAGATATATCAATTAAAAAATGAGATATTATGAAACAAATATAGCCGGTTATTATAGTTTGAGTGTACATCTTGTTTGAATGGAATAATGATGGTTTAAACAATATCTTTTATATGTAAAGAGTAAATAGAAGAACTTTTGAAAAATGATAAAGGAGAAATTCCGCAAATGGACAATACAAAATCTCAGATACCATTATAGCCAGTTTCAGTGCTCGAGATTTTATTTTAGATGATGTCGCGAATTATTAGGGCTAATTCAAGAATGAAATATCCAAGACTAATCTTTGACTGCTTGAATAATCTAAGATTAATACTCGATTATGTTTCAGTTTCAGACCGTTTGACTTATCTTGGATAAATAAATCTGGGAATAAGCTCATGATAATATGGGCATTACATTGATACAGGTCTATTACGGGATATATTTTTGAGCACCTATCCATAAATATATTACAATATATCGATGCATCGTGTTTGACCTTTCTTTCTATGTTTGATATAACACATATCAATATGTTAGGCTTTTTCACTGTGAAGTCATCTTTACGAAATTTTCACTGTGAAGGGTTTGAAGTACCATTTACATCTATTACATGGTGTTAAAGTATATCGGTATATGAGCTTACAAGCAGTCAAGTCATCTCAATAGAAAAGAAACAAGTGCATTAGACTGTAAAGTTCATACGTAGCTCACAAGAAAACCAATATTACTCAAGAATATGCAAGAGTTAAGTCTTTGATTATACAACTCAAGCTAAATGCCATGATATTATATACATTGTCATAAATTGATGATACATTTTTGGACATGACTAACGTTTTCTTATCAATCAAACTATTTTAAGAATAATATGCCATTATATGTATGTTATCATACCCAATACGTAAGTGCACTAAAAACCACAAATTTCGAGTACAAAAAGCAACAACTGCAAATGATACTCGACTTAATCCTTCAAGCCCCAGGATTACATTTTCAACCTTAGATTGGCTGTAATACATAGGTCTGAATCCCCGAAAATTGTCTAATCTTAGACTAATACCCCGATTAATGCCAGTCTAAGATCAATATAAAGGTCAGACACTTCCCATGAGACCTGGAGTTGCTCCTAGAAACGATGCCATTTCTACCGAAATGCTTCAATCACTAAACGAGATTGGATGAGAAAATGCTTAAGATAATACTGTATCAAAACAGCGTAGCGAAATCGACAAATATCAGAGTGGAACAATGCACCAGTGAAGGCATATTCAGGGCTGTCTATTTCAGCCGGTAACCGGTACAATGTACCGGCTGTGACGGGCTGATGTACCGGCTGTGATTTCAGTTTATTATGTTCTTTTTAATAGCTATGTTTATATACCAGATAACTACGGATTTATAATTAATGAAATTTAGTTCGCGCCTTAGGCGCTCACATTTATTCGCTACTGTATCACGCGCCAGGTTTTTCTTTGCCGAGCGCGTGTGACTTGTCAGTTACTTTCGAACAAACACCATCATCAAAAATAGGAACGGTCGAATAAGTGAGCTTTTGAAGCTATACGCCGGGAATGCCAATGTAAATTAAGGCTTAAGTGCGAACACCGATTTTTACTGAATACCGATACATCAACAAGGAAGCACTTGTGAAACACTAGAAGGCCCCAAACAACACCCCTCCCCCGATTCGAAGGGGTATTGATTATCTCGTAAACAGTCAACACAACTCCTAACCTTACAACTCAAACGGCTAAACGATGCAACCCAAACGCGTAAACGAAACTTTTCAAACGGCTAAACGAAACTTTCCAAACGACTAAACGGCTAAACGACAAAACGGCTAAACGATGACCGATAGCTGCTGTGGGGCTATAAAAGGAAAGGCATGCTGTCATTTATTCATATTTCAATATGCCTCGACTATCATTGGAGCTGCGCAAAGCTGCTATTCATGTGAAAGAAGATGGGTGTTCTACTGCAGAAATTCAGGAGACTCTTGAAAATAATGCCTTATCCAATAAATATATATTCATAAACCCGTGAAATATATTGCAAATCACAGCAATAATATTAAAAATGCATTTAAACTATGCGCAAACAACATGTGTAACCCGACAAAGACTGTATAATATGATTCATTAGCTCTTAAAGCGTTCACAAAAATGAGTGCAAAGTATTTATTTCAATATTATGTATTGACCCGAGATCTAATTCCATACATTGTATATCGAATGAAGAGTGAAATCAAGTATTGAATCATTTTGCACAACGAGACATAATTGATCAACACATTGGTAAAGCACAATGGGTATATCAAAAAGGAAATGCAACTCTTTTTATAAATAAAAGAAGTGTTTATCAAATTATGAGACCCCTAACAATTCAACAAGAAAAAGTTTTGCATATGTACATATTTGCAAAATAATATTCATATGATATTGTATCTGTCGACATACATCACAGAACAACATGCCTAAACGGCTTAACGCCTAAACGCCTAAACGGCTAAACGCGTAAACGGCTAATCGCGTAAACGGCTAAACGCGTAAACGGCTAAACACGTAAACGAGAAACGCGCAAACGAGAAAACGCAAACGAGTAAATGAAACTTTTGAAACGAAAGAAAATGCTATCGATATTTAGGTTAGGAGTTGTGTTAACTGTATGCCAAATTGGACTAAAACTGCCAAAAGCGTCAGACCTTTATTTGAGCTAGCTCAGGTTTCAAAAACCGCAACAACCGCTGTTTTTCGGCAGTTTGGCCAAATACGCCAACTTCCGGTGACTGAATTAGGCCTAAAGTGTCAAAAGATGTCTCTATGACCTTCCATTTTAAAGTTCTAGCCCGTGCAATGTCAAGTTGCGAAAAACCACTGTTTTTGGGCATTTCGTACAATTTCGGCCAATTTCCAATGGCAGAATTTAGCTGAAAGTGATAAAGGTCCTGAAGGAATGCCTTTTAGTAATTTTGGCTGAAGTCGATCGACTTCTCGTAGCACACAAAAACTGAGTTTTGTGTACAGGCGATATCAGGCGTGACCAGCGACTGGGATAATCAAACCCAATCGAATTCCAAGCCATTGAACACAAAAATCAGGGAATTAAGTACGACATGTGTTAATTATTTGTTATTTATTTCAGCACCCCCCCTCACAAAAAATATCGCTCGTGCCTGTGATGTTCGCATATTGTATAGTCTTATCCGCTTATCTCGTACCCGTTTCTCATATCTCGTAAAGACGGAACTAGTATATGAAACCGGACCAAAGGACGCCCTTTATTCACATTCAACCTCGGGACACATCGACAGTGAGTTATACTTTCAATACATACGGCACATTGAACCATTCTTGTTCAAGAGACGACCCATCGCCATCTTTCAGGACAACCTGAGTTGTCATGAAAATCTCGATCTAGTTGAATTTTGCCTCGAGAAAAATATACATCTATTCAATTTACCGTCCAAGAGCTCACACCTGGTCCAACCTTTGGATAAATTGTTCGGATTGTTGAAAACTAAAATTGAAGAAGTAA
>LQRL01075888.1:0-12592 GCA_001703475.1 Hydroides elegans
GAAATTGTATAAAAACATAGCAATTTAGCCTCTGTGTTTACGCAAAAATTTAGGATATTTTTTTGGCGTGGACGCGCCTTTATGCTATAGCAATAATATTGCCCACCCTAAATGTATTGCTATAGCAATCTAATTATCTTCTCATAACCTTCAAAAATCATTGTCATTATATTTCATATGCTAAATTGTAATTTGATATTCGAGCATGATTCCTTTATTTGTCAATTTCAAGTTCTCTAATTTAATAATACAAAGAACGTATAAAATAAGACTAAGAATAACTATCAAGTTTCAGAACAAATACATTCCTTTTACTTAAATGAAAATATGTGTATGCTATAGCATAGCAATTATTGAGTGATTGTCCTAAAATTAATTAGCTTTAATTAATAAAATATACCGTTTGTTTTCAAGTGCGATTGAGATTCGTAAATAAAACTCATCATTTTATGTTTTAGGGGCAAACAGTCAATTTATGTCAATTTGTAAGGAGAAAATAATATGTATCGCTTTTTTATACGGGATTAATTGACGCACAATGTGGAAGCACATGAATAAATAAAAAGATAGATACTATATCTGATAATATAATTATTTGTTTAATTTAATTAATTGGATTAAAACACATGAACATTCATTAAAATACCCTGGACTGCAATGCAACATACACGCTCAATGACCCGCTATCCAAAATAGCTGCTGCAGTGCGAGCTTTTTGAGCCTCTCATTGTCCAGGGTCGAGCTAGATTGCAAAAAATGTTTAACCTCTCTAATTATTTATCGAAATCCTGGCCTGGGAAAATCACTAATAGACACCAATAGACCTCTATTTTGGTCACGATCTAGTATATAATCTAGTCTATAGAGCTATACCTTTAGCGGGCCATACAATCTACCCTAACAAGTAACGAGTACACTTATCAAGTCCACGTGGAAGTCTTGTTATGAAGGAATGCATGCAAACACAATTTGTCTAAACTTATCATCATTGATTAAGTGTGTTGTGTAAAAAAATGATAGTGGAAATAGGTATGATCGCCCAATATTTTACAATAAAAGATCGCATTTCGTTTTGAAGAAACGGATCAGAAGGCATATTGCCACTTAACTTTGTTTTGTAAAACATATTTAAGTGACTTTCCCTTCTTTTACACGGACGCCTTCTATTATTGGTATACAATAAGGCTTTAGAGCTTTCGCACCTTGTCTTGAATTCTACGAAAGGAATGCCCTGTTTTATTTTGAGAGGTCTAGATTTTCTAGTGGAGAAGTTTTGGACTGTTCGACGTGTGGACTGCATAAAACTTAGAAAATTTTCAGACGAAAAGACAATACGATTTCCCCCATAAATCATATATCGCGATTTGCATTCATTAGGAAACCATTTTTGTATATCGGGGTTTTGGATTCTAAATCATATTTTGAAAAACATAATTGCATATATATCTTAATTTGTTTGCAATTTTAAAAGCACCGACTGCATTGTGATTGCTTGGTATAGCTTTTTTTAAGGGTGTGTTTCCACAGCGGTTCTGCAACAAAAGCAAAACACTTGTTTTGTGTTTTGTGATCGTACAAGCATTTTTTGCATTTAAAATTCAATGAAATTTACGTTCTGTTTCAAAATATAAAAGTTCAATTCACATAGATCTACGATTAATCAGGACACGGAAAGTCTGGTTAAGAATTGGCAACACAAAATGTCAAACATCAAATCAAAACGTTCCCTTTTACGACCTACAAAGTTGAAAAGTCAACACAAATCTCACAGGTTATTTTAAAACTCAGGAAGCGTTTTGTCGAAAAACGTAAATTCATTTCTTCAAATGTCAAACATCTATGATTCGGGTGAGAAACCGCCGTTGAACCAATTTTCCCTAGAACACAGCTAGCTTTTCCGGAGGTTGTGAAAAATATTATAAAGAAAATAGTGAAATAAACGAGAAAAACCCACAGGCCTTTTCCGCCGTGGAAACACACCCTTAGGCCTTTATTAAAGCGCCTCTGGATCGCAAATTGAGATTGGAAATGTGTTCGTTGTGAAACGCATAATTATGTGCTCCTTTTAATTTTCCATCAGCAAGGCAATAAAAATCACAGCACAAGGATTTTTACTGTAATCCGACTCTTAGAGGTTATGTTTTCAGTTAGGTATATTGTCGGTTCAATGATTTACGTATATATTCTTTGTGTATTTATATATAAAATAGTGTTCATTCCCTCTCGTTTTATCATCGGACTTCCCATATTTTGGTGATGTGCTAATTTAATCATTTGTGGTTGTATTATTCCATCGTGTTGTATTTTCATCGCATGTCCACCATGCCTCACTTAATTGGATATATTTTTTTCAACATCTATAAATATTAATAAAAACGTATTTTATATTATATATGTTCATATCTTAAGCTATCGACTGTGGCCTACCGCCTGATGTGCTCACAAACAGCGCGCTTATGCTTGATACGCTTACGGAAACAACATATGAAAGTACTGTCAACTACGTTTGTTTAACGGGATACCACGTGCCCACGACTGGTAGTGATGCAATAGGGATTTTCTATACATCCACATGTGATGAGAATGGGATATGGAACTCTGCGGATAGTTGTGAAAGTAAGGCTTTTTGCAATTTTATTTGTCTAGTAGAGCATTTGTGTAACTTATTGGTTGTGAAATATAAAAAGCCATTCTAGTGCAAAACTATTTGACATACTGTTTTTGGTAATGTTTTGATTAGTTTCATATCACTCATGCGTATTTACATTGTTTATTCGGTGTTAAATGTTATATATTCAAGTAGCTTTAACACGTTGTCTGCTTTTATTATATTGCAAGAACGAAAATTAGAACTAAACAAAATTGTCTTCCTTTACCTTTGCAATATACATAATTTCACATAAAACATACACTTATCTCAGTGATTTAATTCAATAATAAAGCTTGAAATATGACAAAAAAAACTATAATCAACCCTATGTCACAGTGATTGATTGTGGATCCGCTCCCATTGTTGCAAATGCTGTTCCGTCGACAAGCTCAACTCACTACCTGACAACGGTGGTCTATACATGTAACGAGGGTTTTGCTGCTGATATACCTATTGACATAAGCACTGAATGTTTGGCTAGTGGCGCATGGCGCGGTATAATGGGATCATGTCAGGGTAAAAAAATAATTACCTTTAATCCCGTTCATCGTATTGGTTCATTTTTTATTAAACTTGTCTTACAGTATTTAAATAACTATATATTAGGTAACTATATATTGGGATCTTGTCATTGCCACTGTCCAACTCTGTCATTTATCTATTTTGAATAACGTTTTCTTAAAGAATCTTTCTATGATTATTTCCAAGCATTATTAAAATCGTATTTAGTCCTCGCGCTTAATATATAACATATTTGTTATGTATATATCAAACAGTATTGAAGTTATTTTAACATCTTATATCCCTTCATTCCAAACCAATATCTTTTATGATTTATACAATTTAATAAAGAAATCAACCTTTGTACAAATTTTCACCCTTTTTATAGGAAAAGATATTGTGTTGCATAATGCATATTCTCAATCAAGTCTTCCTTTGTTATGTCATACAGATTGGAGGCATTTAAATTTTACTTTCATGTTTTCTATATTTTCTTAGTCATTGATTGTGGACCTGCTCCCCCGCACGCTAACAGCATAATGACTACTTCCACTGGAACCACATATAACAGTCTCGCTGAATATACCTGCAATACGGGATATCACGTGCCTTCGTATGGAGATATGCTAACCATGTCATATACTTCATTCTGTTATGATAACGGATCGTGGCATCCATTGGATATGTGTGAAAGTAGGCATCAGTTTATCAAATTAAAAATAGTGGCGCATACTGTTTGTTATAATTAACAGTTTGAGCAATTTGATTAAAATATGTTTCATATACTAATATTATTGAGAATAATTAACGAAGTAGCAAATAAATATAACAACCTCTTTCCTTCAAATCCAAAACTTGACCAAATGATAGCATGATCAAAAAATGGATAATGGATAGAATAGAATCAATAACTTAATTCAAACCAATAAAATAATCAATTCGAATACTAAAACATACCCTTATTCAAACCTATATATCAGTGATATCCTGTGGACCCCAACCGGTAGTTGATAACGCCATTCCGTCAACAAGCTCAACTCTCTACCTGACCACAGTGGTGTATACATGTGAAGATGGTTATGCAACGGATATTAACATAAGCACTGAATGTGGGTCTAACGGCCAATGGAGCGTTATATTGGGATCATGTGCTGGTAAAAATCATTGATTATGATACCATCCAACTCTCACAGTTTATCGTTTTTATGAAATACAATTCTTAAAAAAGGTTGTCTAGGATACTTTTTAGCATCATTAAAATAGTTGGTGCAGCACATGCTCCAATAAATATGAACATGTATTAAATGTATACATGTCACTCTCAAACTATATCGCATTTACAAATTTTTAATCATTACATTAAACACTTAAATTAGAAACAATAGCATTACAGATTTTTTGTTTCTAGAATAGTAAAATCATTCGCCTTGTTACCAATGTCATTCCTTTTAAGGTGCATGTCCTAAACATGTCATATTAGTTGTGTTGGTTTTGTTCCAAAGTATTTCACACTCCATTATTGCATCCCATTTTGTCTTTGATCGTCTCAGTCATCGATTGCGGACCTGCTCCCCAACGCGCTAACAGCACACTTACGACTTCCACAGGGACCCAAATTTACAGCCAATCTAGATATACCTGTAATACGGGATACCATGTGCCTGTCATTGAGGGTCAGGTGGTTTTGATGACATATAATTCACATTGTAATGATGATGGAATGTGGCATCCATTGGATATGTGTGAAAGTAGGTATTTGTTTATGAAATGGAAATAGTGGCGCATACTGTTCGCTATAATTTGTAAGTTGACAATATGGATTCGAAAATATGTCTTATACATAATATTAAGAATATATAATGACGTGTACCAATGCCGTATACTGCTTCAATACAGAATAAAACATATTTATAAGGAATATATATTTCATTCCTTGTATTCCTCATTTATTTACCAAATAGCGTGTCATTTTCCGAACTATTTTTGCAAACCTTGTCTATTTATTTGCTTTAATCAAACCAAGAAACTCTGAAAAAAGAAGGAATCATTAATTTGAAATGATGCTAAAATTCGCGTAGGAAACATGACAAAACAAAAACATATTGAAGTGTTATCCTTTTTTTGCATGTGAGATAAATCATAGCATTTTTGCATTAAACAGTGGTAACTTGTGGAGCCTCACCCACTGTCGCAAACGCTATTCCGTCAACAAATTCAGGATTTTACATGACAACGGTTGTTTATACATGTGAAGATGGTTACACTACTGATGTAACAGGAGGTATCACTACGTTTTGCCAAGCAAATGGAGAATGGACTGTTATTATCGGAACTTGTCAAGGTAAGTGTGATGTTATGTTTTAGATAATGTTTATATGTATTATATATTTCATTTCATTTCTCAATTTCGAGATATGTATTTGAATGATATCATCTAGTTTTATAAGTTGTTTTGAATATGATTCTATTTAATGATTGAGTATAGTTTGATAAAATGAATACTCATAGGGTTTATGTAAATATTTCGTTGCTTTTTACTTGAATTTACGATCTAATACATATTTGTATACACATATATGATATGTAACTGGGGAGAGTAAATTATAGCTTAATCGCTTATAGCAAAAAAAAAATCGAAACGTGTGTATAATAGTAATGAATACTTACAATTTTCTTTTGCACATAATAAACTATTGATTTAATCACAATTAAAATTAATGTTGATGGAGTGAGTAACTTAAATAATCTGCTTTTGTTGTTAGAGATCGACTGTGGGCCTCCGCCTTTAGGATACAACCAAATTCTCATGACTGAGAACTATACTTCAACACCGGGATCTTCAATTGAATACGAATGCATCAATTTTCATATACTAACCGGAACACATGATACTCGATTTACTGTGACGTGTTCTATTGACAACACATGGACTGGATGGGGCGAGTGCGAATGTAAGTCATAATCTGTCCAAATAAACAACTCTACATCCACATTCATCACTAATTGTCAGTTCATGTCAATTCAAAGTGTAATGTAAGTACATATGTATATTATATTGAATATCTAGACTGGATTAGGTGAATGTGAATGCCAATCTATGCATACTGAATAATTGAACAAAGATAACTATTTAAACCCGTAACAAGTTATACCTATTAAACTTTAAAATATGTATTTTGTATAGATATATTCATTCTTAATCTGACATCAAAATACAATCATGGACTAGTATATCTTAACACTGTTTTAAAACGTATTCGTCTATTTCGATTCATTTTGTTTTTGCGTAAGCTTAAACACTGTGTATATTTCAATTGTTGAGTTATTTGGTTATTTAAGCGATAACTTTTCCATGATATTCTATTCATATTAATAAATTTTGTACTTTGTCCAGATGTCACATGTGAAGCATATCCAGAGCCTTACTGTGCCGAACGGATCTCAGTAGAGTACGTTGACCATGTCCCAATAGCATCATATCAGTGTTTGGAGGGAGCCTACTTTAATGGTTCATCTGGGGATAGCACAATAACACTGAGCAGTCAATGTGATTTAGATGGCTCGTGGAGGCTGGTGCCCGACTGTATAGGTAATTATGGATTGACAAATGCATAACATGATTACAGTATTAAACATTGTTTAAGGTTTGCAGTTCTTCAGATCACAATAAACGATTTGTGATTCATTTCAATGCTTGAGGTATTGGATGTATGCTCAAAGCTCATAAATTCTTATATGTGTTGAATAAATCTGATACATTTAATGTATTTTTTTCTATTTGTGGACCATTGCTCGTAGCCTAGTTTCATGAAGGCTGTGAAATATATCAATATGAATCAAACAATTCGATACTTTTTGAAAAGTTAACACATTTCATACATAATTGTTTCAGGAAACTGTGATATGGCAATGCTAGATGTAGATGAGTCAGGTAATATTATGTTTATTAATCTAAACTTAATCACTTTATGCTATTATTTATTCATTTAGTTATATGAGAAAGTGTTGCTGGAATAGGTATACATCACGATCAAGTCAGCCAAAATTATGATGCAACGTTACCTAGAGTGTTTAATTGATTCATCAACAATGCCCGCCATTTTTAAGTTTAAAAATAATTGAGGTATTAAGTAGGCTATGCATTAAACCAATAATTAACATTTCAGAGGCCGTCAGCTGTCCAGCACCAGAAATTGTAGACCACGCGTCCTTGGTAGAAAACTTCAATATGGTAGACGGTCATTTGACCTACATGTGCCAAACAGATCACGATTTTCCAGCAGGAGGCACATATAGATCTACTTCATGCATCGGTGATGGAGCATGGAGCAGCGATGTTGAGTCATGCCAAGGTGAGTTTTTATTCTAAATCATTAAGGGAATAGATAAATAGATATATGTTTCACTCTTGTTATACATTCATATAAATTTCGCTCAATAAACTGTCACAACGTGATAATACGCTTGATGCGCTTGATGCAATACATACTCAGTATGTACATGGTTGGTTAAAATCATAAAAATGGGTTTATCTTGTACAAAGTGTAAAATACAATCACTTCAATTTTAAAGAATCACATATTTGACATTGCAATAACTCTTTCTTATTAATTAGTAAGTAGTTCCCTCCCAACATGTGGTTACAAACACACATAATTTACTCTTATTGAATAACGAATGCCCACATCGCTATGGTTATTGATTGTCCTTTAATTTTTTGATTTGATTTCTTGCAGCCATTGAATGTCCACCAGTACCTCACGTCGATAACGCTGTAGCGTCCTCAACATATTATACTTCAAGTACAGAGATAACATACACTTGTGAGCAAGGACTGCGTTTCAGCAATGGATTGCCCTGGACTACTATAGTGTGTCTAAGTGATGGAAGTTGGTCAAGTATACCAGGTTCATGCGAACGTGAGCATATATTAAAATTTTTTACCAGGTTTCGTTAAGTGAAATATTAAATATTTTGAATTTACAAAATATGTGTAATAGATATCATATATTACATAGAGACGCTCCCTCTTTATTTTAATTAGAACCCCAACTAAAGTATATATAGTTACTATACTGGTTAATACATATATTCTGTTATTACAATTATAGAGCATTCAAGTCTATAGCATTATATTCTTTTAAAATGTTGCTTGCATAATTTCATTATTGTCAGTGCGTTGTCCACCCTTCCCGATGATTGCAAACAGTGAGCTCACCATCTCAAACACAACAAACATTGGCGCAATAGCTGTGTATCAGTGCAATGTAGGCCATCGTTTTCAAAACGGATCACCAGTCGGATCTATGGTGTGTCTTCAGTCAACCGAATGGCAGTCAATAGGGCGATGTGAAGGTAAGTGCAATTAAAACTCCATATAAGTCAATTTGACCAATAATATATATATATATGTTGGTTTTGACACAATCAGAGCAAATATTACTCATATTTCAATACAATGAAATTGATTATTAAACCCAACCTTATGTTTCTAATTGTAATGTTGCCGTCTTGAATATCTAAGTAACTTTAAATAAACACCAATCTATATATATATCTTCAATAAATAAACCAATAAATATACCAAAAAATTTGCATTTGCTTACCAGTTGAAGTCTGCCCGACTCTGCTTACTCCGGAACATGCAACACTCTCCACTCACTTGGCAATATACAATACCATAGTTACTGTTACATGTGATCCTGGTTATAACTTATTTCCTGGTCAACAATCTATTGACGTGATATGTAATGGAAATGGAGAGTGGAACGATACAACTACGCTAACCTGTCATAGTAATTAAATATAATTATTTAACCTACAAATTCAA
Organism: Hydroides elegans; assembly: GCA_001703475.1. Lineage (NCBI taxonomy): Eukaryota > Metazoa > Annelida > Polychaeta > Sabellida > Serpulidae > Hydroides > Hydroides elegans. Next base: position 8,982 of record LQRL01075888.1, read on the forward strand.
TATTTCATTTAATGATAAAACTGTATTAACTCCGATTTCAGATTAAGTGTATATGATTAAGATTTTTCTTTTGTAGCTTCATTGAAACGTATGTGTGGTATAAATATATATGCATTCAATAGCTGTTACTAAGTAACACTCTTTGTTTTAGTGGTAGAGTGCTCGCTTCCAACAACCATTCCATTTGCCGACATGTCTGCAACAGGCAATCATTATGGTGATACAGTCACATATACATGTTTCCCTGGGTTTGTACTTAATGACCCATACAGACACACTGATGGACAACGTATTAAACAGATCACTTGTCAACAGGACGAAGAATGGACGGATAATAATATTGACTGTCAACGTAAGTATTATTTGATAGAAGATAACCTAAAACAGATGAAAAATTATGTAAAATATTTGGTGATAGCTTTGAAATATATAAGGTAATTTTATTCTATAGATTTTATCTTACGAAAAGATAACCCCTTCTTATTAGTCAAGGGCTCATTTTTTATGAGATATCATGCTAACAAAATAATCTCTTTACAGTACTTTCAAAGTCCAATCAATATAAAAATATATGAATAAAAAGTATTTTATGTGATGGTAGGTGGTAGATGCTCACCAGTTCCTCCCATTGCCAATGCTCAACCAAGCAGTACAAATGCAAGCCAAGGAAATATTGTTCACTATAATTGTGAACCAGGCTACTATTTTGATCAGACAAATAGCGACATGATGACAATCCTGTGCCATAATCTAGAATGGAATTATACTAGAACGCGATGTATACGTAAGCTTATGATATTTATAGAAGTGTGTATTTTAAAATAATATATATGTGTAAGTTCAATATGTCATTCTTATTGCCACCATTTCATTGTATGATTTTAGAGTCCTGTCGTGATATTATTTTTTAAAAGCATTGTTCATGGAATGAGTGAAACCATACTTGTAGTACAATAGTAAACTGTTGAAATTAATACTTTATATCATATTTGTCGTATTTGTCATCCTAGCTAGGGACTGTGGAGTTCTAGAAATAGATAACGCCATCATAAACACAACAGAAACAATATACGGTACAGTAGTCGGCGTAATTTGTAACACTGGATATTTGCTAAGCGGTTCTAGAGATACCATTGTTCAATGTGGTATTGAAGGATCTTGGTTGATAAATGGCACAGCAATAATAGTTCACGAATGCCAGCGTAAGGAGCATTTTTAAAACTGCGATTGTGATTGTGTATGTTAAAATAAGGTGACATATTACTTCACCTGATTTCTTTAATACTTTTTTTGAGAACTATCAAATTATTCACAACTATCAGTGTTTATTATATACAATCATTTTAATTATCGATTTATATGCGTAAAATGGTAAATTATCGTGTTGATGTCGCTCTTCAAACATTATGATTATATCTTTAGCACTGGTTTGTGGGAATCCACCGATAGTATACAATGCATATATCACACATGATCAGGGATATGAATATACAAATACGATAACGTACGAAAGTATAACTAATCACTGGTTTGCCAGCCAACGTATTGCCACATCAAATATCACATGTGAAGAACGAGGTCTATGGGAACCACAACTAGATGGGTGCTCAGGTGAGTTTAAATGCATTCAGTATTCTTCACTTCATAAATGTCTATATCAAACAGTCGAGTTTCTATTTGCGAATCGTCATTTATTATAGTGCTATTTTCATGCATGTCCCTATAGAGAATCAAGTCAATAGTTGAATTATCGCTTGATTAATTGAGTTTATTTAAATTTGCATAAGTTTATGTATGAGATATGTTGGAATTCAATTTTGTTCACAAATACATCAAAACATGTAATTACCGTTTCATATTAATGTACAAACAAAGTGAAAAACAAACATTGATTACACTTTGCAGAGATCAATTGCCTGGCGCTTCCGGCTTGGGAAGGTATGGTCCTTTCAACAAACGAAACAGTACATGGGACCGTAGTCAATATAACATGTGCGTCAGGTTATGAATTTGAAACACTGGATGAAGGACCATATCATAGCACATGTTACACCAATGGCGAGTGGCATCCTGCTGTTCCTAATTGTCGTGGTAAGATTAAACTCTTTGTAATTTACATTTAAAGCTTAGAGGTTGATAAATTGGCATCCATTTAAAAAAAGATGTGAGTATGAGTCTCTAAACAATCGCTATTTTATAAGCGATATAAGTTAGCTAGCTTTTTGAGAGTTAGAATTCGAAGTAAATATTGATCTTCTCGTTTACAGAAATAGTCAAACCTATATCTAGTATTGGAGTATCTGAAGCAGACGGTAGTGCTGTCATAGGTGCATTTGGGATAATATTTGTGACTGCCATCATTACCGGAGTAGTTATAGCAGATTCACCAGCACTTCTACAAGCCTACTTTATGTTCAAAAGAAACACTTACGGTGTATATTCAGATATACGACTATTTGTTATACACAAATCTTCAATTATTTTAAAGCCAAACAAATAGACAATCAATATGAAGATGAAAAGTAAATTCATGCGTAAGTAAGTCACCGATGTCTATCTGTTGAAATTCAAGAATTGTATGTTGACAATGCGTATAAGTTCTCGTTTATCTATACATTTGATTGAAAACGATTTTTAATTGAATCAAGATGAGATCGAATTCGCATATATTATAAGGGGTATAATGGCACTCTAGTTATATCTTTTGATGCGAAATTGATTTTATGTTGTTGTGAAGATAGCAATATGTAGTATCGAATTGTGAAATCATTTAAAAATGTAAATAAGTCACAAACAAGTTTTAAATAAATAAAGTGGTATCTCACGACCCATTATGTGGTAGTGGTGTTTTCTTCATTAACCACTTTTACTTATAAAATATGAAATAATGCCAAACTACACTTATCAAATAGCTGTTTAATAAATATACATTTACAAAGTAGCGTTTGACATAAAAAGATGCGATAACTATAAGCCGACAGATCGAAATTGTCTTTTTTAATAATTGTTTTAGCAATCGAGGACACGAAAAAAAATGTAGTTGAGTTTCAAAAAGAAAAAGCACTCTTGAGTCATTATAAATTGTTTGATACAAATCAGCAGCGAACACACATTTTTTTGAGTTGTTGAATTTTCATTATAGGTGTATGAAGATTCTTTTTTTATCATTATTTTTATTTATAGTTTTTAATTAATCGACTTTGAGCAGAGAACGAAAAAATGACAAAAATAATATTCAAATATTCAATATCTTCAAATAATCTATGATTGAACAAATGTGTCATCGACGATTATATACGCCTCGATTCAAGTTATAAGTTTGTTTTTGTGATCAGTTTCTTGGAACGAGATTTTTCACGGGATTGAATGCTTGAATGTTTTATTTGCCATAATTGTAATATTACAAATAATTGTAAGGTCCTATGGCCTATAGAGGGCCAGACAGACCCCAGGTGGGAGCCCTAAAGCTAGGGTGGTGTTTGAGCATAAACGAATGACGACGACAGGTTTAAGCTAAATCTATTTATTGGGTATTTATAGTACTTTCACATCTATACTTAACATGCGGAATATATCGACGATTACCTTAGATATTTTAGATTACTTTTTCC
>LQRL01075958.1:7089-18154 GCA_001703475.1 Hydroides elegans
AAAGTCACTTAGCACCATAAGTCCAATAGAATAGTATCCTATTTCTCAACAACTCTTTTGCAATATCCTTTAGACAATGAGTTTTTATTTTTCCGTTAATCTCACACCCTATTAACACCACGGCTAGAAATCACTTCGTCTGCGTGTAGTTAAGGAACAATGCCATAAAAAGACGTTAAATAGATTTCGGTGGCGCCAGCATTATATACTTCCTACCTACTCACTAAGGAAATTAAAACAATGGCAAGAAACAAATGAGCAAATATAAAGAGGACTAGAAAGGCTACAAAAAGGAACGTCGTCTCGCTCTTAAATAGCACAAATCACCCCGCTCTTTATCACCTCTTGTTGACGAAAGAATTCAACTTTTCAGCAGGACCAGAGGACAAGAACAATAACAAGAACAATACATAATTAACAGGGACACAGTCTTAGTTTTCAATTAATAAGGCAACGACTAATTATTGGGCGCCGATGAGGTTTGGCGAAGGCGTTTGCAGCCGTCGTTATAATTACACCATTTCTCGGATTTTGTTTTGTGTTTTTATGAAAGAAAAAAATCATGGCGAAAATCTGTGAAGTCTGATTTACACCTTGCATTGTCTTCGGAGGCGCTTTTTCAGCCTTTTCTCTGCTGCTAATGCTCATTTTGTTATCAAGCATCTTTTCTACTGTTCATTTAGCCCCCGAGGCCGCAGCCACAATATTCAAAATGATTTGCTAATAAGGTATAATTACAGCTGGAAATCACCTTTTAGTGCGAACGTTCACTTAGCTTTTATGTGAACCTCATTAATTATTGTGCTGCCCACTCTTCCCATCATCACCTTTAATTTGAACCCAGTGATAATGCGTGTGTGATGGTTTAATCACACTTATTTCCCCCTCGCCCTTGCCCACATATGTATAATTTCCCCTTTTATATATTGACGTGTTAAAATCATGGGGTAATTTTCGCCTTAGCTGAGCAAAATTATGCCGACACAACAACTGAGCGAAAAGTGGCAAAAAATGAGATCAATATATAAGGAGAGATATCATGCAAGCTTTTAAAAAACACCAAATAAATTCCTCATCAAAACAGACCAATTTTGACTATATGGGCCTTTGTTCTTAGGTCAGATTGGTATAGGGGCCGACTTAAAAACGACAATTTTTATATACATGTCCGAGACAAGCTGGCGACACTGGTCATTTAAACTGTGAAAATATCCACCAATATGCTTCATTGTTTCACTTATAACTAATAGACATCAAAAGCTAAAGCAGCGCCATTTTCGGCCGTAAATAATAAACAGCACACTCATAATTTATTTGTGCTCCATTGAAAGTGCTATGCGGGAAATCTGAAAAGCACTTATTAGATCAAAGTGAAATGGTGCAACAAACGTTACGTAATAAGCGCGAGTAGGAATCATTAAGTCTGAAATCGCAAGTTTGAATATGTCCCAGAGTTTGGAATAATAAACATAGGTGTGATAGCAAATATTAGCATGATTAGGAGAATAAATAACGTTCAGAAACAATAATATAAATAAATGATCTGTTCTATTATATTTCAATATTTATTGTTGGTCACTAACATAAAATTCGATTTAGTCAGGCCAAAAATCGAATACCAGAAATACATAGGAACTAATTTCAATTTAAAAGAATAAAAAAGAGAAAAAGAATATAATAATTCAATTTACTTTTTTCGTTCTTCGCTTTTGCTTGACCGCAATGCATACGAGCTCCTCTGGTGTCAATTTTTAAGCCAATCAAAAACGAGCATTGACCGCACAAGGTAAACGGCAGGTGTTGACCACTCCCCCTGACGGATTTGAGGCATAACAAATGTTATTCGATACTCCTTAATATATTTTGATAAATTTAATAATAAATTAAATAATAAATTTACAATAAACTTGCCTCAAAGTAATCAAATAAATAAATATGTTTTTTTTTCAGTTGCTTTCCGAATTCGCATTTTATGAAGTTATATTGTCAATCTTAAAGAATTCACTTATATAGAAAGTGGGCATATCTTAGTCTAAAAAAGTTAAATGATTTCCTCTTCCATCCATTTTTGTCATTTCACGAAATATCAAGACTTATATACATGTTTTAAAAAAAGACCCTGGATAATGGTATCCGGTCAAAATGTCGACGGTCAAAATGTCGACGGTCAAAATGTCGACAATTTTGGCAACATAGGTCAAAATGTCGACGGTCAAAATGTCGACAGCAAAAAAAAAACATAACAGTCATGAATAAAACACAACCTTACATTTCTCTATTTATTCACACTATCGACATTAACATGCATTTAATCGATACATAATCCGAACACTCGGATACAATATGCATTTTCTGTTATCTGCGCATTCGTTAACATAAATGGACCATTCATCTGGATACTCAATATTTTTCAACCTTCACAGTCAAACAAAAGATTTTGATAGGCACAATGCAGTATGCGGATTAAGCATGTCCAAGTCAGATGCTCAATTGGCATATATTGGCACTGAAAGGTTAATATAGTAAATATGATGGAAAAACGAGGAGCACAGCTGAAAATATGACACGAGATATGGAGACATCGATTGGTAAACGCTTAACATCGATAATATTTAAGGGATGAACGAGAAGCACAGATGAAATATTCCAAACGTTACTGTGAGTTTATTGGTAACGAACAACCAGTTGTGAAATACGAGTGACAATAATATTTTCTATTAAAAAACATTTTTTTTCACCGTCGACATTTTGACCGTCGACATTTTGACCTATGTTGCCGAAACTGTCGACATTTTGACCGTCGACATTTTGACCGTCGACATTTTGACCTGGATTCTGGATAATATATAGTTTCATTTTACATTTATTTCTGCAAACAAGCACTCACCAAAATTGACTCGCTTTACCCTGATTGTCTTCTAATGACCCAAGTAATAGCCCTACAGATACACCGTGCCATCCACTGATAAAGTGACCAGATATCACAACTAAGCTGCCCCCAAAGAGTTCAATTATCACTTCAAAGTCGATTTAACGGGTGTTGAAATGATCTGTTTGTAAATTTTCAAAACATTCACCAAGTGAACGAAACTCTTGAGACTTTATAATGGTGTGTAAAACGTTCAATTTGGTCTCATTAGCGTTGTCTGAAGAATTCAGGATGAATTTATAAAGCGTTGTTTTAAAGTTAAAGTTATTGGATCCTGATAGCACAACATAAATATTTACATTGATAAGTTTGCATATTATGTTTTATAATTTATAGATTACAAGCATATACTTTTTATGAAATTATAAAGTTCGAGGTGCGCTTAGAAATGTATAACGTTTTTTTTTCAGTTCAATTACGTAGTTGAATCCGAATTTTATATAGCTCCAATTGTGCTAAAATCTAAATTGATGTGAAACTAAATAACAATTTGGTGCGTTTTTTCTTTAGTTCAATCATAATTTATTTTGACCCGGAGAAATCCAATGCTTATACAATAAAAAATAATATAAAAAAATGAATATGACAAATCAACCCGAAAATCAAAAATCCAGAAAACCAGCGATATCACCATATATATTAAAAAAACTTCCAAGAACCCGAAATTCGCGCTTGGCTTCTGATTAAAGCAGCGATTAGCGTTAAGTCCTTCTGGTCACGATCACTGGTAAGCCTGGTCGCAGCAGGCCGGGCAGTGGGATGGCGGGCCTGGGGGTCTTTGAAGCGAGATAAGAGACACTGTGAGATGCATGTCTGTAATGGTCGGGCATGAAACCTGCCAAAGCGATCAAGTCATGTGATGACCAGATCATCCCGAAAAACTGGTCGAAAGCGAGGTTGATTGATCGTTCATGGCAACGAATTCCATGAAAAAAAGTTTTTTTTTCGCGGGAAAAGGAAATATACTCGCTATAGCATTTCGATGCTATCTTAAAGTGATTTCCAATACCAATTATCACAAAAATATTAGATATATAAAGTGGCTGAAACATATTATTTTATGTCAGAACTTTATTTTATTCCACAAAAACTAACCATCCGCCATTTTGTTTTCTAATTTCCACAGACGCATGTTCCCGCCTTACAAGGTCAAGGTGAGCGGCCTCGACAAACGCGCCAAATACATCCTCCTACTCGACATCGTCTCGGTCGACGACTGTCGCTACAAGTTCCACAACTCGCGCTGGATGGTGGCGGGAAAAGCAGATCCGGAAATGCCCAAGCGGATGTACATCCATCCGGATTCGCCCTCTACCGGCGAGCAGTGGATGAGCAAGATCGTGTCGTTTCATAAGCTCAAGTTGACGAATAACATCAGTGACAAGCATGGATTCGTAAGTGTCAGTGTCAAACCAATCCTTTTTATTTCAAACTTTTATTCTAAACTTTTTAATTTTTAAAAATTCTAAACTGATAAAAACGTTTATAAAACTTTAGTAACAAATATTTTTCCAAAATAGCTGATAAGATTAGTGTGACTCGACTTTATTATTAAATAGATTCTATTTATATTTGAAGATATTTTTTTCTGTTCTGATTCTCATATTTTTGTCTCGGTGTGTTTCCATTTCATGTGAAGGGGAATAACCTATCCTAAATGTCGGATTGTACGTTAATCTCTAAAAAAACAATTGCAAGACATGTTACGTAAAAGCAAAAATAATTATAAAGGGTTAATGAGCATAAATATCACAAAACGTCGAAAGAAAACATATTGCCTTTCCGATCCAAAGTAACAAATAATATGTATCTTATGCAAAGAACACATTCCTCAAAGAATGAACTATTTTAAGACATTTATTTAGCATAAAACGATGAATTCTAAACCGTTGATATTTTGCTCTATCATATAAAATGTTACATTTATGTCTTTTCAATACGAATAACACCAAATTATAGCCGATATTATAGGTGGTATTTAAAAACAATTCATTAACTCTACTGTTGTGAACAAATGTTTGGTGTCTAGAGTGTGGTCTTATAACTGCCTTAGCAAAAATAACATACTGTCAAGAAAAATATTTTGATAGAAGAACAATGATTCGGCAAAAAATCCCACGTAAAAGAAAAGACGACATTTCGCCTTTTGATAAGAGCGTTTGATAAGAATCGTGTTCTCTATCACGATACGCAGATTCTAAACTTTCGGGCGATTTCCCCTTTTGGCGCAAAACGTCTTTGCAACTTCGCAAAAACGCAGCGACCTGACGTTTCGGGTCCAAATGAGCACATGACGTACGTCATTTTACTCCGAGGCATCGGAGCGACGTCGATCGTGCGTTGGATTGCTCAGTTATTCGTGACGTCAAAATTGCTACATCCAAGACAATAAACCCGCTGTGGATTATCCTGTTAAATGTAATATCAAAAACACGTTTCGGCGAGGTGCCGATAGGGTTACTACTGTTGCCAATGAGTTTCATTTGCAATACGATTCATGTGTTTTTCTGTTATTTCTACAGTTATTTAGCACAAAAGAAAGTGTTGCTCTTTTACACAACTAAAAGCACGGGATCACAATAGGGCTGTGCTTGTAATAACACAGAGTATTGTGTATCGTATAACTATTCTATTTGACGGAGGGTGGCGGCTCGAAAATACGGCTTTGTCCACGATATATTTACCTTTTCCACGCTGACAATTCGCATCAATGTAGCCCTCACACTCGAACGCACTAACAAAACAATCCTGGGCACAATAGCCAAAATGTCATTTTTATTCACCGTTATAACACTGCCGTCGCGCCTCCGCCTCTCAAACATCGAAAAACGCAAAATGGCCCCCTCCGTCGCTTTCGATTAAAATTATCCTTTGTAACAAGCGAGTATAGCTCCACTTTATGGAGACATAGGATGCGATATAGGGCTTTCTGAAGAAGACCCTAGATGACGGGGATTTGCTAAGGTGACATAGATCGCAAAAGGGTTCGCGTTGGATGACGCTTCAGTGTTAGGATGAGAGGGGGTGCCGTTCAGTCTACGTTTTGAATATGTTGAAAACGCGATGCCATAATTTCGGTGTGTGAACGAGTTAGGGCCTGGGCACATTGGGTACATCATAAAGCTTGATTTTCTGAACAAGGCGCATTTTCCCATTTATTTTTTATGCCAAACACATTGACGTGCTCCGCATTCGACGAAGTTATATTCGCGGCAATCGAATTTTTCCATGAAGTTTACAATGTAATTAGAGTTATCTGAAAAATAGAACTTCCCTTGAAGCGGCCCGTGTTGCCAAGCCCTTAGTCATTGAACATTCTTAAGCACAAGCAATCTCATCGAAAGGCGATGTATGTCAGGGAATGAACAGGACCCAAGCACCTATCGAGTCGCCATTTTGGATTTTAGAGTACATGCTTCACGCCTTTATGTGAACTTTATTGAAACAAACTGCTTTGTAATTTAATCGCTACATGATGTGTGGTAAAATTGTGTAGGATTTGGTTTTAAGGTATTGTATTCATTGTTGTACTATACACAATAGAATCAAATCATATATTATTAATCAACTCATATTCTATTCAAATAAAACACAAAATTTATCTTTGCAAAATTGAAAAACCAATTAAATTGTATTTTCCCTCTTTTTCTGTTACAGACCATTCTGAATTCCATGCACAAATACCAGCCTCGCTTTCACTTGGTGCGCGCCAATGATATTTTGAAACTGCCCTACAGTCAGTTTCGAACCTACGTCTTCAAAGAGACAGAATTCATCGCGGTCACGGCTTATCAAAACGAAAAGGTAAGTTTGTATTCTATTTGATTTGTATTTTCACTTTATATCATACTTGAATTAAGAATTGTACGCCTGTGTCAATGTAAGATAAAATAAAAATGTAAAATTGTAAAAACATTTCTATATGGGCATATGTTCCATTTTATGCCCTTTTTGAGAACCTAATCCCACGGTATAATATATAAGAGATAAAATATGAGAAAATAAGAAAGTTTATTGTCAAGAAAATAATTTAAGTAATATATTTTTTAATGTTTACTATAGATAACGCAGTTGAAAATCGACAACAACCCGTTTGCAAAAGGCTTTCGGGATACGGGTGCTGGGCGAAGGGAGAAAAAGTGAGTATTGTTTTAAAACTTTTTTATGCAGTTTCTGTTGTATAAAATGAGTTCATTAAAATACGCCCTTAATCACCGCATCGAAAAATAATTAAGAGATACATATTTGAATTTCATCAAGCTAAAACCGCTCCAAAATAGACCAATAGATAAATGCATTTAAAGCCGTCTGAACAAACGAGACTACATTTATTGTTTATCGATACAAAATTGTATAAACCTTTAATAATTTATAAAAATATATATAAACTATACATAAAATCAAAATATTTGATGATTAGAAATGACAGGAAAATGTGTTAGATTGGCAGAATAAACCCAGTAAACTTTGGCGCAATTACATTGATCGCATTTTGAACTGTCAAATCCATTCGAATTTTTATTTGCAAAAATAATATGGTGATACTTAGGAAGTATGCAATTTTGAGCACAATTTGAAATGTGATACTCCTCAACGTTGTAGTTATGGTTATCAAACTTTGTTATAGAGATTTTAATGCAACATAATAATTGAAATGATTGCTGATGTGGGATACATAAGTATTTATAAAAAATGTGTGTAAATAGTGCTAATTTCAATCATGCTCTAAATAGACCCAGAAAAAACGACACATTGAATATGATAGCTAGGTGTTTAATACATGGTTTGAAATTTATAACAACAATTCAAGTGAGAAAATAAACATGATAAAGGCAGAAATAAAAAAAACTTTCTTATTTCTTGTACAGTGTGGGCTACATTTTAAAGCCCAGAATATGTATTTACTGTACACAGTTTTGACAGCACATGCGATTGAAATGTCAGGACTGATTTCATTTTCCTTTCGTAGACAAGTATGTTGTTTTTGAAAACATATTAGTAAAGAGCGGTGGTGTCAATATAAAGGGTGTGTGTAACATTTACTTTCAATAGCTTGTCAAAATAATATGTACATGTATATGTGGCAGCGAAACTTTAATTTAAGCGAAACTATAGTTTCGCTAGCGAAATATTAATTTCTATGATGATTTTGGAAAAATAGTCTATTTAAGATACTTTAAGAGCCAAAATTTAGAATTTGGCCTAAAATGATTATGTTTCATATATCTTTTGATCCAATTATGTGTATCAGTGACACAAAGCACACTCCCATATAGGATTATCCGTGAGTTGAGTCATGAACTGAACTCGGGGATTAATCGGCTTATTTCGATTACATTATTGAATGGAACTCCATAAAAAGCTTTGAAAAGACTGGTTAGATGACCCATAATATATTTCTATACATATGTTTAAGATAAAAAGTGATTCAAAGCCTTATATATAACATTTCGACATAAAATAACTTACATGATCAGAAAAATTAATCTTTCGCTAGCGAAATTAAAGTTTCGCTGAAAATTAAAGTTTCGCTGCGACATATACACAAGTGATGTAGCAACCAGCAATCCTAAGCATTCATTTTGGTGCTAAAATGTTTTTAATTGGCGCTACAATAACGGTAATTAAAACCACAACATTATGATTACATGTATTCCGAGAAATTATGAGAACGCGTCAATCAGCTTGATTGCTAAGTAAACCTCGTTTGGGTCAACTTGCTTTCTGCACAGAAAATTGAGAACCAAGACGTCTTAATTAGCTATCGAGAAGGTATTCACTTATTTTCCTTGCTCGATTGGGCCTCAGGTAACATTTTTTTCTAACACGGTCATATGGTTATCTTAAAATCGTTTTAGACGAAAACTAAAAAATGAAGAAACGCGCTTGGTGTTAAACTGACTTAAATATGAAACCTGATCAACCAATAGGCCTATAGATGCTCAACAAAAGAAAACTCATTGAATATTCAAAGTTTGTCGAGGAAAAAATCATATTTCTTATGAATGGTTTGAACATCAATTAGCGGGTTGAGATTTTTTGCGGAGCCACCGAGGGTTTCTATAATAACAATACTATTTTGAAAACGTTCCTGAATTATGTTTGAAGTGTTTTCAAAAAAGATGTATCGAACGCCTTTTGACACGTGCGTGTTCTTACGTTTCAAATCTCGCCACACACGCGATCTTGATTTTTATACATTTTAAAGATATTTATTATAATCCGAATTCGATTAGTACAGTTTTATTTGATTAAAACTGTGGCAATTTGATTAGAACTTGGACAAAATAGCAATTGATTTCGACTATATAGATATCATTATCCCAACATATGCGATTTTGATATTTACCGATTAAAAAAGTGGTCAGACATCTTCCAATAAAACTCGATTTTATTATTATTGAAACAAAACTAGGACAAAATAGCAATTGATTTCTATAATAAATATATTTATCGCCAAATATTGCCACACATTAAAATTAGAGACCTTTGATAAAAGTTTATTTAATTAATATTAAAACAAAACTAGGACAAAAGGCAATTGATTCTGACTATAAAATATATTTTTAAACTGTACTGAAACAAAATGTAGAGCAGAATTCAAAGTCGAAGCAATAATTGTTCAAAGTCATAATGACTTGATGGGATCATATGACATGTGGTCCCAGCCGATATTGAATGGCCTCTTAATGCAAAAAGCCATTAATAAAACTGACCATTTCAACAAACTGACAAGCCCATTTCATTTTCAAACTGCAGCCCTTGCCGATATTAAAATTCCCATTTCAAAATTTGCCCGATCAATTTAGTTGTTGAAAAACCTCCTAAGTAGACGTTTTCAAGTACTTGAAAGGGGGGTTTTATTGAGTCGAGATTTTAATTTTGAAAGCGAGATTATATAGACATTTGATTTTAAAATGATTGAACAGCACTGTTTAAGAGATTTGAAAGATGAGACTAATTGATTTTCTCGAGAGTTTTTTTTGGACGCCACATAACTTGGGCGTGAGTGGACACTGAGATGTATGTTAAGGGGTTATGGAAAATTGAATAAAAATGGTGAAAATATACGCTTATGTAGTGGTGTATGGCAGAATTGTCGTGCGTCGTGAACAGAATAGGCTTACATTGTCATATGAGAGCGCTTAATTTGTTATGGGTAAACACGCGGGGAGGAGACAGTCATAGGATAAAGTCATCGGACTGAATTAAATACCCATAAGAGTGTCACTTAAGCCAACACTATAACTGTGTCCGAACAAACAGATAAATAACCTCAAACACACACTCAATCATGCAAAACACATGCTTAGGAAACAACTTCAAGTTTTCGCACTCAAATAGCGAAAACAAGGGCTCCATTTTGTGTGCGCAGACCCTTCTTTACCCTCCCCAAAAAGCGAGAGTTTTACTCAAAGTGAGTGTCAGGGTAGACAAGATAATACTGGTCAAACTGTTGAACATTGGGTTCCATTGTCATATCACCCTGAAGAAGGGATATCTCTATTAGCGTCAATCTGAGACTGATATCTTATTTCCAAAACGGTTCCACAAAATCGTAGGGGTTTTACATGGTTTGCGAAAAACGACGACAGCTAGGAAAATGGATGGGCAAATATGTCAAATATGTCAAACAGAATTGCACACACTTTATGTGCATTTCTACTTCATGATTTATCGTTTACATTAATAAAACGGCGAAGTACATTTCCTTGTGAATACATTAGCAAGAAAGAAGGGGGGTCTGTAAATAGCTCAATCTGATTGGTTGATAGATTGAAAATCCGATCATTGGCGACAGATTGTCGGAGCCAACCGAGAGGCATGAATACACCAGACAGTCCTAGAACAATAAGCTATTCTTTTTTATTATATTTCTATTCTTTTAACCTGTTCACATCGTCACCGTGTGATTGTTTACTGGTGCCAATGCGGAAAAGATCCCCCATTCAGCGCGCGATCACTTAAGATCTATAAAAAGAAACAATCGCGCTGTGCCAAAACACATTAGCTCTTCGGCGAACGAAAGAAGAGACATGTATGCTCGCAAAAGTGTAATCGAAATGACCGCGCCGCATTTAAGCCGCCACATTGTCTTTTTCCGCTCACCCGACTCCTAAAAATAAGCAGAAACCA
>LQRL01076005.1:4885-18828 GCA_001703475.1 Hydroides elegans
AAGTGCATTGTTTGTACTCGATGCAACATGGAACATCACATATCCACCCGCACCAGGACGCGGCCAGACACTCTGAGATATTGAAATAGCATATTCATCATATTCACAGGGAAAGTGGCAGGAAGGACAATTATCCGGTGAAAATTCTTTATTTGCATTTAGTTCACAGAGTATCTTCTTCTGTGCGAAAGGCACTTCTTCAGCTTGAAACGTTGACAGTTTCCCACAATACGAAGCATTGTTTCGTTTCAGAAAATTGCTTAAGGGTATGTCAGAACCAACACATCCGCAAGTCTTAAAAATGTAATGTGACTTACAAACATCAATGCACCTAGTCTTTGAGTATCTATAAGTTCTAAGACCTTTAATATATTTTCTTTTTGTACAAGTTCCATAGCGACCCGTTTCTTTCATCTGCTTGGTTTGCTTTAGAATTATATCCGTACTTGAACCTGGCATCATGTTTCGACCAGATAGTTTCACATTCGGTAACGTTCCTGTCTCATGAATCTCAATCCGAGAACCATGTATGTGATCTATATTATTGTCGCTGTGAAAGAACAGATTTTCCATCAGCGATGAAGGTTCATTCTTTTCAAAAAACAACACAAGAGAGAGACCACTAGCTGCTCCAGTTTTGACTATTTTGTTCGGCGGCGGCTGGAACGTATAACAGTTAAAGAAATCGGCAGTCGGTTGCAAGGTAAAATCTTGAGTTAAATTGCACGGTTGACCAAGATATTCACACCTTACTATCATATCATAAACAGAATGACTCAATGGTAATATCGATTCATAATCTTCGTTCTCATAAATTCCTCTTGCTGACGCCAGGCGACGAAAGACATTATGGGCACATTGTGAACACTCATAATTGTCCATATATTCAAGCAAAAAGGAGTTCATTGATGTAATAGTGGGACTATAATTGCCATTTACTGATACTTTTTCAAATCCACTAGGCGTCAAAGGTGAACCATTGCACAGGGTAACGCTTGGAAATGTTGGTTCAAATTTTGATGACAACTCAATACCAACTTTATACTCAAAATACTCTGAAACGACTAGATAGAGATGACCTCCCGTCAAAAATAGTGCACTTAATATTACAAACATCCACATGACACGCGTGAACGACCATGGTTTTCCATGAGCCGCGTGTGAAAAGCCATGTGCAGTTGTCTTAAAACAAAATTCAGAAAGCATATTTTGCATTGATTTTGGGTCTTCCGCATCACTGCTTCCTTCAATTGTCTCGGGTGCATCTTTAGCAATTGTATCGTCTTTAACTGAACTTAGCATGTCTTTGTTTGAAAGCATATTTTGCATTGATTTGAGGGCTTGCGAATCCTCACTAGCTGTTTTTCCTATATGCTCTGTTTTAACAATAGCATCATCTTTAGCTGAACTTGGTATGTTGGAAGGTCGATTTCTTACATTATCTGTTATATTCCTTTCAATTTCATTATGACTATTTGTATATTGTGCCATTTTTTCCCCTTTGTATTTCATTTATATAAGTAACTCGTGTTAAGTAGTTATCAGTGTTTGCAGTGACTATACAATGTGTATAGTTGCTCTCATCTTATCAGCTATATATGATTTGAAAACTGAAAAAAAAACCTTAGGGGCACCACAAGTCCAATCTTTCACAACTATATATATTAGTATAAACCTTTTGAATGTTCAAATCAATTGAAAAAGTTATTTTTATTTCGATAATTTTGTCTATTTTTCGAGCAATCTAAAATTGTGAATTTAAAAATGATCTTTTTTTCATATCTACGTTCTTATTGGTTGCATTTAATCAAAATATATTATCAATTTTAGTCCTCTGTACTTAATCACAAAGGAAGAGTCGGGAGAAAATCGTTCAAACATCTGTTTCTGTTATTACAATAAATATGTCAACACATAAAATGTAATTATTTTTTATACAAAATAAAATAAGATTTATAGGAAACAGATCATGATGTGCTCTTGAATAGCATATCAGCAATTGAATACGATTGGCCAGTGAAACCAGACGATTTTCCGGGACTTTTGTTTATATTTTATTAGAACTAGGGGTGTGCCAATTATCAAAAGCATGATTGGATGTGTCAAACAGAAGTCTCTATGAATAGAGCCTATTATTGCATTCAAAGTAATTCTGGTTAAAAATTAATAACTAATTCGTTCACCGTTAATGGATTACTCCGTTTGTTATATTTTTTTAATATCGGCGTCTTTTCCAGAGCCTGTCATTATGTTTATGCCTATGAACTTTACGTTTTGTAAATGTTCTGTCGCATGAATGCCAATATTTATTACATGAATCTTACGGCATATTATTTTCACTTTTAAACAAAATGTATCGATTCGATGAACATATTGTTGTTTTCAAAATACAATAGAATTTTATATAAGATTAGTCAAACTTCCAAAACGTGATTCATATAAAACCACGGTCATCTATTGTTCTTATTTGGAGTTGATTTCGAGCGATAGATATATTTTGAGCGTTAATTTTTAAAGATACGGCTGGTAAGAAGTGTTGTTTACATCGCGCCAAGTTCCAAAACTTTACTCGTTCAATAATAAGTAAGTTATAATTATATAGCAATTCAATGGCCTATCCTGATTTCCAGTGACCAATAGTTAAACCATTTCATTTAGTTTGAAAATCCTAGATTATTGTGATAAGAATTCGTGTGCATACACATAAATCATGTGCCGCGTAGGAAAAATAACTTCATCGTCCATAAAGTGCGTAATAAATAGCATTGATGTCACAATCACAATAATTCAACGACGGTTGCGTGTTCATTGTGTACATACACCCAAGCTTTTATTGAGTAAATGTATTTTACATAACATTTGTCATACGCATTTGCAAACGCCTTATCAGTGCACGCTTCAATGTCAACACTATGGCCATGGCGTTCCCATCTAACTGATCGCTCGATATACGCGCACCCGTTAGTGTTGTTTATACATAAGCAAGTATCCATGCGCATGAGTAAATAAGGGTTGCATCTTGAACATTTCAAGCATATTTCTCATTGACTTCGTATTTGATTTAAATACAATTTTTAATTTCATAGAATATGTTTTATGGCTTAATTGGTAGTATATATTTAACTTTTGCACGCTTGAGTTGATAAAATGTATACATGTTCCACAATCAGAGATAAGGTGATGTTAATTACTTTAAATAAACAAATAATCAGTAATAAGGCTTTGGCGGTGCTATTTTCTATGACAAAATATATACAATTCTTTCCGTCATTTTCTGATTCAGTATATTTCGATTTTATGTAACAATTATTATCATATAGGTTTTCTATTTATTTTCATAAATAATCAGTTAAAGAGTTCAAGTGATTGATGGCTTACCTTTAACCTTTGAGTCTGCAATTAATCAATCTGCTAGATTCTTTCCTCGTTTTTTGTTGTTTACTGGTCGACCTCGCGCTCCAAGCTTTATCTTTTATAAAAAAAAACATTTCATATCTGAAACTCCTTAAGGATCGTCACTACTTTACCATAAGACGTGCCCTCAACAAGGAATAGGGGTTTTGTTCTCCTTATTGTACCAGGATGTCAGGAAATATATTTCAAAGTTTCGTTTTGACAGGTATTTGATAATATTTGGTTTGAAATATCACAACATTTTGTTATATACAATATGTGAGCTTTCATATAAATTTCATATTCAAATTTTCTACATTATATACTGGATTTTCTAAGGAATACCATCCTGCACTCAGCATAAGCATAGATAACTATATTTATCAACCAAAGCAGCGATGACAATGATGATGATCAAACAATGATTGAACTTGTGTAAACATTATCAAAGTTCTGATTTAATACAGAACACATGTTGAATGTGAGTAATAAAGGGATAAATTGTCGGCTCTTGACTACCGAAACGTTGTAGTTGCAGCTGCTGTTATGGTTTAGAAAAACAACTTGTTTCTTAACTATCCTGTCGCACGACGGGAGTAATTAGTATTCTTTCTATTTTGTTGAATTAATATATAATAAGATTATACAGTATGAGAATATCGAACTGTACGTGTGTTCTTCATCCCCTGATTTGATGAAAAATACACCGTTTATGTTTATTTTGTATTTTTGTGAAAATAATAGAAAAAAGTAGCGATTCATAATATTGTATTTTACAATATACACCGAAAACAGATTCAAGAAATGGTTGGAGAAATGGTTTCGAACACTTATAAGATACGACTTACATGAAGATGTTGTGTCAAAAATAACAATTTTCATAAAGTTGTATTTTTATTTTTTGGTTAGATAACGAAACGCAGCGCTTGTTACAGCTAAGTTTCGCGATTGGATCTAATATAGTTATTCTGTCCAACATAATAGAGAAGCTGTGCATGTATGGGAAATCCACCAAAATGACGTAAGAATGACGTAAACAAACCAGTTATAAGCAAGGCGATTGGTTTATTTGGTAAACACGGGCTATTAGCACAAATAATTTTATATCAGCCCAACACTCAATTATGTATATCCCGAAATAGCATTTGACTTTTCTAAAAGCTCGAATTTGTTTCAAACACTCGATGGTGCGAGTTGTTATTTCCACATTTGGGTAAAGTGAAATTATTAAACGCATGATACAAAATAGTTATCCGGTAGATGAAATATTCAAATACCCTTTATTTTAGATATTTAAAATTTTGTTTATTATTTTGTATTTCGATATTTGTCATCAAACGGGTTTACAGCCAGTGAGATGTTGTTCTATTATCGCCCACTTGAAAGTTGCAACATGATCAGAAACTGATATGTACGCTCGTAGTTCATGTCAACTAATATATTGATACGCTTAAAAATACGCAAATGAAGCACATTGGTGGTAAGAATAAATATATAGGAATCGATTAATATATTATACTACATATACAAGTACAAGTACTGGGGTTTTTAGGCCCCGACCCCAAAGTTGTGGGCCTATAGAGTTGGGCTGTCCATCCGTCTGTCATCGCTCTCTTGTACGGGCTATAACTTTTGAACAGGAGGTCATAGGGACTTGGTTATAGGCTCAAATGAAAGGTATATGCGTGTAGATGTGCCTTTTGACACTTTCGGCCAAATTTGGCCAACTTCCGGTGGCAAAATTGGCCAAAATTGCCGAAAAAGCGGTTTTTCGAAACTTGTGCTTGTACGGGCTACAACTTTTGAACGGAAGGTCATAGAGACTTGGTTATATGCTCAAATGAAAGGTCTAGGCGTGTAGATGTGCCTTTTGACACTTTTGGCCAAATGTGGCCAACTTCCGGTGGCGAAATTGGCCAAAATTGCCGAAAAAGCGTTTTTTTTAAAAAACTTGTGCTTGTTCGGGCTACAACTTTTATACAGAAGGTCGTAGAGACTTGGTTATAGGCTCAAATGAAAGGTCTAGGCGTGTAGATGTGCCTTCTGACAGCTTTGGCCAATTTTAGCCAACTTCCGACGGCGAAATTGTCAAAATCGCAAAAAAAAAAAAACAACAAAAAAAAAAAACGGTTTTTTGAAATGTGTGCTTGTAAGGGCTACAACTTTTGAACAGATGGTCATAGAGACTTGGTTATATGCTCAAATTAAAGGTCTAGACCTGTGTAAATTTGCCTTTTGACATTTTCGGTCAAATTTGGCCAACTTCCTGTGGCGAAATTGGCCAAAATTGCCGAAAAAGCGGTTTTTCGAAACTTGTGCTTGTACGGGCTACAACTTTTGAACAGAAGGTCATAGAGACTTGGTTATGGACTCAAACGGAGGGTCCTGTATGTGTAGATGTGCCTTTAGTCTGTTTCGGCTAGATTCAGCCACCGAAAATTGGTCAAAATTGGGTAAAATGTCCAAAAGTTGTTATTTTCCTAAATATGTGTATATATGAGATAGTCAATCCCCCTTTCCAATCGGGGGCGGTTTGGGCCTTTCCATGTTTCACAAATACTTCCTAGTTCATTTTGTGGGAACGGGTACTTCAAAATCGCTCCCAGTATACATATTCTTAACTTTAGCATGTGATTTCACAATTAAAATATGTTTTGAAGTATAGTATTTTTTATTTAATTTTGTGGTTTACAAGTGTGAACTGCCACTTTCCTTTTAATAAAAATAATAATTTCAAATGTTCAGCGGGTTTTTCCTTATATGTTTATACCAAATGTTCTCCCCTTATTATTAGGCCCCAGCCCAAAAGGTTGGGGGCCTATAGGTTTGGGGTGTCCGTCTGTCTGTCCATCTGTCTGTCTGTCCGTCATACTTTTTTTTGTACAGCCCAGAACTTTTGAACGGAAGGCCATAGAGACTTGGTTATAGGCTCAAATGAAAGGTCTTGGTCCGTAGATGTGCTTTTTAGCCCCCAGCCAACCAATTTGGCTGAGGGCTATTGCTATCCCCCATTCCGTCTGTCCGTCCGTCTGTCCGTCTGTTAACATTTAAGGACTTAGGTGCAGTAGTTTGTCCGCGGCATTTTGGGGTGAAGCCTTTGTCCTAGGGTTCTGAAACTTCACACAGTGAAGGAATATATATTGCTGATGTACAACGTCGAGGTTTCAGTTTGATCCATCAAAATTTGTCGAAATTACGGGGGTTTGTACTTAGACGAATTTGAGATATTTTGGAATATTTATTCAACACTTTGTCCGCGGCATTTTGGTACGAAGCCTATGTCCTAGGGTTCTGAAACTTCACACAGACAAATTATATATATTGCAGATGTGCAACGTCGAGGTTTCAGTTTGATCGATCAAACATTGTCGAAATTACGGGGGTTTGAACTTAGACGAATTTGAGATAAATTGGGATATTTATGCAACACTTTGTCCGCGGCATTTTGGTATGAAGCCTATATCCTATGGTTTTGAAACTTCACACAGGCAAATATTGTATATTGTAGATGTGCGACGTCGAAGTTTCAGTTTGATCGATCACAAATTGTCGAAATTACGGGTGTTTGAACTTAGACGTATTTGAGATATTTTGGGATATTTATACAACACTTTGTCCGCGGCATTTTGGTATAAAGCCTATGTTCTAGGGTTCTGGAACTTCATACAGTTAATGAATATATATTGCAGATGTGTAACGTCGAGGTTTCAGTTTGATCGATCACAAAATGTCGAAATAACATGGTACGGAACTTAGACGAATTTGAGATATATTGGGACATTTTGTACAGCAAAGAAAGATTACGCGCATATTGTGACGTTGTGAGTACTACGTTGTGTGGACGAATACTTAAGGGCAACGGTGTGAAAAAGACGTTGTGAGAAAGACGTTGTAAGAAAGTCTTTTGACCTGCATTATTTTATTGACAAATATTTGTGTCAAAGAATGTTTTGCCTAGGCTGGAGGCTTTGCATCTCTGATGCCTATGTTTGACCATTTCGGTCAATAAAACCCGACCGCAAGTTGTCAAATTGACCAAAACTAGCGGTTTTCATAGAAAATATATTTAAAATCGACAAAAAACCATACCCCTTCGAGTTTGGGGGAGGTTGGGGCCTGCTCGTATTTCACAAATACTTCCTTGTTATGTAAATATCCCGAAAAAAAAATCTCGCGATACTTCCAACCCTCTTTATTCGATTTGCTAATCCCAAGATTGTGTTTGGATTAAAAGAAATTGTAATCTTTTATTTATGTAATACCTTATTGATACAACTTATGTGTTTGATTTTCAGCTTGAAGGTTGAAATCGATAGCATCAAAAGTTTTTAAAATATCTACTTGATGGAATATACACAACGTCAATCATGTCAAAAGCAACAAAACGCAAGTATGTAACGCAAGAAGTATGTAACGACTATGTATTACCCGATGAGACTAAGAAAGTTGCTAAGGTACTCGGTGGTCGGGGAAACAATTTGCATGAAGTGATAGACGGCACAGGCAAAACCTACCTTGCTAGTATGCCAACAAAATTTCGCAAGAATGTTTGGATAAAACGTGGTGACTTTGTTCTTGTTGAATCTATTGAAGAAGGCGACAAAGTGAAAGCAGAGATTGTTAATATATTGTATAAGGAGCAAGTGAAATATGTAAAAGAAATGAACCTATGGCCAGAGTGTTTTGAGGAACAATTGAAAACGCAAGATGAAGGAATGATTCCAGATGACATGCTACCACCTAGTGATAGTGACAGTGATAACGATGACTTAATCGCAAATAATCCAAACAGACAACAAGTGGTCGTGGAGGAATCTTCAGATGAAGATGATGAATAAACAATAAATTGATATAGTGGTTGTAATTCGAAAGACTAAATATAAGTATAGAATGAACAATAAACACTTGATATCCCTAGAAAAAATATATAATTGACACTATATGCTTTTGAGATTTGCTTTTCAATTGTAAATTATTGTGTATTAGCATTCTGTGACATAAAGTGATTATTTTTCCAAAAGATATAGATTTATTGTGGTCAGTTAAACTGAACAACTTCATTATTGAAACAAACCCAGTAAAACGGCAACCCAGTTTTGAAAATGGTAGCCAAAGTTAGAAAGTACATTGCTGAAAAGGTAAGTAATTGCTGATTTATTATATTTCTTAACAATTAAAATCATTGGTAGTTCAGTTTCAAATTAACATTCTTTTAAAATAAAATTGATTAATTCTTTTAGTTCTATAACGTGATACGCTATAAGTTGAGAATTGGCATTTGGTAAATATTTTTAAACAATTGCTTAATTTAAGATTTTATCAATGATGAACTTTAGTATGTGAATCTTGAGGTTTGTTACTAAAAATGATGATATTCACTCATAAATTGAGTTGATATTCATACAGAAAATTAGTCTTTTCTATTATCTTGCTTTATATTTTATCAATATGAAAAACAGTTGTTTTGTTTTAGCTGCTGGACAAGTTTCTTAAAGGTGGTAATGCATATACAAACAACACCGCTTCAGAGGGACTACAGTGGGGCTTAAGAATCCCATTTGTTTCCAAAAATGCCAAGTAAATATTAACTGACATCACATATGGACTTGATGAAACTATCGATTTCATGCGATGTTATTCTGTTATTTCTTAGCTCTCTATTGTAAAAAAATCCTTTAGAAACTATGGAGCCTTTGATATCATATTATTTTAACATAATGTTGAACTTATGTGAATTATAAATGTAATGTCATCTATATATTTATTGATTGGCTTCTCCCTGAAAATGAAATAGTTTATAAACTCATGTGATAACATAAGCCACTTGCATAACATTACAAATAATACAACTAACAACGAGATACTTTTAGGTTACAGGCAGTACCCGTGCAGATAAGCAATGAATTCCTCGGATCACATATGATGTCACCAAACATTCTATCGCAACCGATGGATTTCGAGTTGCCACCTGATGACTTAATTAAATCATGTGAACTTTCAAAGAAAACCCTGAATGTGTCGGTGTCTTCATCATGGTTTGTTAAGGTAAAGATATGAATCATTTTGTAGGTTTACCCTACTTGGCTAATCTATAAATAAGGGTTGATTGCTAGTGAAGCTACA
Organism: Hydroides elegans; assembly: GCA_001703475.1. Lineage (NCBI taxonomy): Eukaryota > Metazoa > Annelida > Polychaeta > Sabellida > Serpulidae > Hydroides > Hydroides elegans. The sequence continues at coordinate 14,402 of LQRL01076005.1, forward strand.
TAATGTTTTGTATGTTTGTTGGGTAATTGACACATAATCGTATCGTATTACTAACATATATCTAATATGCCAATGATCAGATAGTGATTAAAAAACGATTTGACACGAACCTTTCAATTATTTTCAGAATGTTACCCGTGAAATATTCTACCAAGGAGATAGCTATGGTTGCCAGAGTGTTCTTCAACAGTTTACCCTAAATGACCAAAATAAACTGACTCCTATTAAGCAAAATCAACGCGTTCTGGTAGAATATAGCTCTCCAAACATAGCGAAACCGTTCCATGCAGGACATTTGCGTTCTACTGTGCTTGGAAACTGTATCGCCACTTTGTACCGTGGTCTTGGACATCACGTGACAACGCTGAATTACCTTGGTGATTGGGGCACTCAATTTGGTGAGTGTTCGGTGGCGATATGTGATCACATAGATTGCTATTTTACCTGAAAAATGTTTGGCTTTACATATATTTCTGGAAAGTGATAAATAGAGTATTACAGAAACGTTATTGTCTTCACTAATTTTATGCGTTTTAACCATAGAAAAGAAGCCCCATTACCTGAGTTAATTATGATATTTGTTGCATTTTTAAGAATCATATTAAATCAGGCAACATGTCCGCATTCATAAGCATAAACCGGTAGATAAATCCCTGCCTTGCGCGCCTTTTCACTTGACTGATATATTTTTCAAGGTTACCTCGGTGTCGGCTTTTCCAAATATGGATCTTCGCTTAAACTCGTTGCGTCTCCCATGGAACATCTCTTTGAGGTACGGGAACAATTTGTCTAAAGTTTAACGAATGAAAGAAAGCATGTAATATTGTATTACGTATATTTACCTGATCATTTAATATTTTGTTGAAAATTTGATTTTTGTTGTATTAAATCGCAAATATAATCTTTTATACTATTATTCCAATTGCCTAGTTTTAAACTTGTTTTGAACGTCTGAAATGATAAATCTATATTATAGGTAATCTTGATGATAGATATACATAAGTAAAATTTCATTTGTTCCATCCACCGTTGATTGCATAAGGCTCCACTTCGCTATGTTGTTTCAAGGTTTATGTAAAAGCAAACAAAGAAGCAGAACAAGACGAGAACTTTCACAAAAATGCCATGAACTTTTTCAAATCCATGGAAGAGGGCGATGAATTGGCGCTGGAATTCTGGACAAAATGCCGTGAATTGAGTATCGAAGAATATAAGGAAACATACAAAGTAAGTTTGCAGTTTTCTATGTTCTGAAATCCAATATATTATTTCAACAAAAGGTAGTTCTACGAAATATTAATGAAAGAGATGCGATATTTTTTTAGTGCATAATGTGATATGATATTTTTTTAGTGCATCATGTAAATCTTCGTATTATGCAAGTCATTTAACTCTACAAACGAAGAGGTTACGTTCAAAGAGGTAACGTTTACAGTCTACCCCAATACCTTCTTTTTGTTGAGAAAACTTACACATTTATTTCAGAGACTCGGGGTTGAGTTCGATGTGTATGATGGCGAATCCATGTATCAAACCAAGTCGAACGAGCTCGTGAAATCAATCGAAGCACAAGGTCTTCTAAAAACGCACAGGTTCGTTTAACTGATAAATGTTAATGCTCCAGATAGGATGCTACACAAAAATGCTAAAATATACGGCTATATCACTTAGGCTTTTATTTCGTTGCTTAACGTGAAATTGGTACTCCCAAGTCTAAATATCACCATTATAAATGTTTCATGTACCGGTAAAATATTTCTGATTTATGATTCTAACATCAAAATGTTATGTTGAATAAGATATAAGCACTTTTCATTTGTCTTATTTATCGTTATCGAATTTGGTAAGGGCGCATGAGTAAGTGCATCCATACTAAAAATATGTATATGTGCTTTTCACTGAAAGTAATTTATCTTATTAAGCTATCTTCATGAGGCACAACCGCATATTTCGTTAACTGTATATTTGCAGCGAGGAAGGTAAGGACGGCGTCCGATATATGGACTTGACAGATGTTGAACAAAGTCCGAAGCCAATTTGTGCTAACCTTCTCAAAAGCGATGGTTCTACTCTCTACCTTACACGCGATATTGCAGCCTTTGCAGACAGGTAAAATCAGTCATCGTTTGGGATATTGAATTTTAGTATGAGACAAAATAAGGAAAAGGCTTCAAATAATTGTGTCAATTTAAAGTAAATTTAAAGTAAAGTAAAGTGTCTCAACTAAAGTAGCCCCAAACGAGCTGTTAATCCAAAGCTGTGTGTAAGTATCTGAAAAAAAAATCGATCCGAACACTTAAAAAAAAACAAATTGAACTTCAAAACGTAAAGATTAAAACAAAATACATTGATTTCTGGGTTCATATAGACCTACCGGTATATGTAAGCTTTGTTCAAATTATTTAATGATAGTATTTTATTGTTGCAACAGGAAAGAGCGCTACGACTTTGATCGTCTTCTCTACGTCGTTGACTCGAGCCAATCCGATCACTTCAAACAGTTGGTGCTAAGCTGCCGGAAGTTGAATATTATCGAGTCACGTGATCCATACCAATGGCCCGATGACTACCACGTGGCGTTTGGTCGCGTGCGCGGTATGAGCACGAGAAAGGGAAATGTGGTGTTTTTGACGGATATCCTTGATGAAGCTCAGTCCAGGATGAAAGCTGTGATGCTGGAAAAAGAAAGTAAGTGCCTGTAAAGACCGAATGCATTCACGTCTCTTAGCCTGGAAAATGCTTGCGTGATTGATTTTTTAATCATAAATAATCCATTTGAATCACTTTAAACAATAACAAATTGATTTTCAGGACAAAAGTCCTTATTCGTTTATTAAATTCTTTCCAGAGAATCTTGGAAAATTATTCAAATAGGCCTACATGTTTTCAAAGCGTGTTCAATGCTGGACACTCGTAAACTGAAGTTTTCGTCGCTACTACAAACGCTACTAATTGTATACTTACAGAACTGTAAGTATACAATAAGTAAATCGTTTGACATACAACTTTGTATGTCCGTTATTTACAATGAGGGAGAAACAGTTATCCATGTTCTAGATATTTTTTTCCACACAGCCACAAAAGTGGAAGAGGCAGAGCTGATAGAGGAAACAGCGGGTCGACTTGCGATCAGTGCCCTCATCCTGCAGAACCTGAGCTTACAGCGTCGCAAGGACTATGTCTTCAGCTGGGATAAAGTGCTACAGGTTGGTTGGGTTGGGCGCGATCCATGGCAAACACAGAAAAAAGAGGATTGCATATTTTTTAAGCTACAACGTATATTTAAAATATAAGACCTTAGGACATTTAACATATCTGAAACATCAATAGGTATATATCAGGTATATATTTCAGGTTTATCTTCAGAGTCAGGTTTTTTAGGTTAGTGTCTATATCATTATTAGTGAAAAAAAAATTATGTTTAAGCTGCTATAGTAGATAATTGACTTCTAGTCATTCATTTTATTTTTTCGTATGAAAGATAAACAACTATCCAGTATATTCTCTGGTTGAAAACAATGGTTTTATTTTCTTTCATAGTTATCGGGGAATACGGGCCCAAGACTCCAATACCAACACGCTCGCTTGTGTAGCTTAATCAGGGTCTGCGAAAACGAGATGGGCCTGCTTCCGTCCAGTGATGTTGACTTTGACCTTCTTGTTCAGGATCAAGTGGCATTGAACTTAGTTGTGACCTTGGCTCGATTTGACGAGGCCATCACAAGGTCATTTGAGGAACTGGCTCCACATTATATTGCCAATTATTTGTTCGAGTTATGGTATGTATAACTGATTGTGATATGTTTCAGGCTTTATTACATTTGTTGTCTACATGGATATGTTCTTATCTCAAAAATACGATTACCCGCGCTTTGGTAGCATAAAGACATTTAACGTACCGGTAGTTTACAAGATCTATAATTCAGATATAATATCTAAATGGTCGGTAGTTAACTTGTTACTGGAAAATTCAAAGAATCAAGATAATTTGAACTGGAAAATTCAAAGAATCAAGATAATTTGAACTGGAAAATTCAAAGAATCAAGATAATTTGAACTGGAAAATTCAAAGAATCAAGATAATTTGAACTTCTTAAACCGAATGGCTTCCATGGGTTCGATTTCAAACAAACTTCTTATTCGCGGACTAATAATATCCTGAAATTAGGGAACACTAATTATAAAATGTTGTGTAGCATTATGGTTTTTCTGTTCATCTTTCAGCAACGTCGCATCGAAAGCACATAAGCTTCTTCATGTCAAGGATCAGCCACGAGATATTGCTCAGGTAAAAATAGTTTGACTTGATTTCCACTTCTATTTGATAATGGTGTCAGGACGTTTCGGCCCATTTCCATTTCGGCCCACTTTTCGAGACATTTCGGCCCAGGACGTTTCGGCCCAAGACGTTTCGGCCCAGGACGTTT
>LQRL01076006.1:5735-16141 GCA_001703475.1 Hydroides elegans
TATACTTATTTCGCAGCGGTAGTCAGATATTCCACCGGCGGATTAATGCACCTTCAAGGTATAATATTGAGTTTACATCAGATCATGTGATGACACGCAGCTTAAAAATAACTTTATCGATGGTTATGAAAACTATTTTTGCGTTACAACTTCTACAAGTATCTACCTGTATGCGCCTTCTCCATCAGAGAACTTATCATATTCGGTCTGCCCATATATAAATCAGATTGACTAATAACTATCATTTCAAAATCAAATTTCTCTTTTATAACATATTAAATTATAACTTTATACAAATATGTATACATTATACTTCGCGGACTAAAATGACATGTCAGCCAGGTGACAGTGACCTTGAAATAAACTGCAATTTTCACCGTTTGTATCTGAAAAATACCTTAATTCCAAACGTTTGTATATTTTGTAATGATTTTGTTTTGACACGTTGGTTTTTTTTTCATGAATACAATGTGGTTTAGAGGTATGAATGAATGATTCGGCCATTATAAAAGATATTTGATATTCCATTTAAGTACACTGGAAAATAGTCAGGTGAAGCATTGCTGAAAAAGGGTTCCACTTCATACAATACAAATGCAGGGTGTCAAGCGCTCCTACTTTCTCCTATATTCTCCTATATTTTGGGGGTCTCCTACTTTTCTCCTATATTTTAGGGTAATCTCCTATATTCTCCTATATTTTCGTCTTCACATGATTTTTTGTTATCTAAATCGCTCAAAATAGGTCTTGTTTGGTAATTAAATGCATATGATGTTGATTTTTGTGGTCCTAAAATTCTTCTTAAGTAGTTTTTCTTTCCATTTTGTTTTCACTTCCGTGGAAATGTTGGTCTATAATGAATATTTATTAATTATTATGGGTTCTCTTATAAAAAAAAAATCGCTCGCGCCTTCGGCGCTCGCATATTTGAGAATTACCTTAAAATACTGGCTCGCGTCTTCGACGCTATGATGTTAACTAATTATTGTTCTGGTTTGCTATGAAGTACCAATTTAAATCTTGTATCAGGGAGAAAATCAGATGAAATCATGGACAAATTAGGGAATCAGAAACTGACTGGTCACCCTGTACATGGTTGCATTCGGACTGCGCCCTCGAGGCGAATGATGCAGAGAAATTGACGCGGGTGCCAATTCAAAAAGTGCTACCGCAAGGGCGCAATGATTTTCTCTCGATTGCTGTTTTCTGGAATAGGTGCACCCTATTATCAAATTAAGATGTCATATATTCTCCCATGTTTTAGGTCAAATCTCCTATATTTCTCCTATATTTCAGGTCAAATCTCCTATATTTCTCCTATATTTCAGGTCTAAATCTCCTATATTCTCCTATATTTCAGGCCTAAATCTCCTATATTTTCACCCATCTCCTATATTTTTGGGGTCATTAGTCGCTTGACACCCTGCAAATGCCTACGGGCTTGTTACACTAGATTCATTATACCTTTTCCCTTTAAACAAGTTTTCTAGTTTGTCTATACCTCCATTAAATGACAATAGACTATATGGAAAGATAAATTTTCTATGTATCTGTTGTATCGGATAATAAATATTCAACTGCGAAGGCACTAAGTTTTATTTTTTATACTACGAATGATCAGCTATGGTGAATGTTCAGCTATGGAGAGTTCTACATGTAATCATGAATTTCAATCATGACCCGATCAACCATGAATGCTTGTCACAAGTCGTCGGTGTCCGAGGCATTTCGGGGGCGTTTTCGTGACACCGAGCGTGACATGTGATGAGTATACAATAGCTGTCCGCAACCTACCTAGTACATACAGTTATGTTTGCGATAGGTTGTAGCAACTTAAGGAATTGCTTTAAGGTTACACCAGCCCTTGATATACATATCACCCTGTGACACAGCTTTTGATGTTGAATTATTATCATTATCGAATGAAAAATAAGAAATATAAGATCCCGATTCAGAATCTCAGCAGGATCTTACACATTGTTTGAAGATTTGATGTTTGGATTATTTGAATGTGCCAACCAATTAGACAACTGTTTCTAAAAACCCGCTGCCCGAAATTAAAGGACGTCTTCCACATGTGCTCCGCCTTCGGGCAATATACATATCCATTCTATATATTTTCATATATTTTTTTCCCTTTATCAGTTTTAGAAAACTTGTTGTATCTCATCAAACTGAATTAGACATATACAACACTTTCGAAGTAAATTTGTACAAAGTGCTCGATATTATATGCGATTGCCGCGAAATAAGCTCATTTGCTAGCAATATTGTTCATCCGGATATTGATCACATTTTCAGAATAGGTTGTCATACGTTAGTGTAAAGTAAAACATACAAAATGTATTTAACAGTGACATAGCTTTTTTTTACAAGTGAATGTACATGTTTCTTGACATTCTTCAAACTTAATATCTTATGATTGATTGCTCACACGAAAATACGCGTTTGATGTTAGAAATGTGTGCGAATTATGTATGGTCTTCATAAATGATGCATTAACATTCCAAACGAGTTAAAATCTCAAAACCATTGCACACCAATACGAACCCCCTAAATGGCAAACTTTTTTGCATATTATACATTTATTCAATATATAAATATGTAAAATATGCTTTTCCATATTTATCGAAATCGCCGACACATCAAAGTAAAGACCTGGCGACACCATATAAATAGAAATGTGCAAAGCTGCTAAGAGTTGGCTAATGCATTTAGCGTTTTATCTCTACCCACCCACACCATAACATCACTCAAACAACAGCGAACATGCAAATTTGTTTTCGCGTTTTCCACATGATATCTCGATAGTTAAGAACTTAATTGCCTTTTCGATATTATATAGACATGATAAGCACATATTAATGCAACAAGAAAAAACGTTGTGGTGATTGAGCTGTTTAATTTGAATTTACGAGTCTGCACGGCAATCACTATTTCGGGAAAGCACTCTATTATTAAGTGTTCGATGGTTTGGTTGATAACAGTAACGAAAATTTGAATGCATTCAGTTTAGAATTCAGTTTACCCCCATTGACTTCTGTTTTCTTTTTAAAGTTTTTCAAGATCCGATATATTTGTTCGTGAATAAAACGTAAAATTATTCAATATAAACTTATTCAAGAGGAACTAAATGTATATTAATTAAGATTAATGATGTAATACAGCGTGGTATAATCAGCAGATAAATGTAAATTTAAAGCCCGTTCAGCAAAACAAATACGAAATTACGATGAGAGTTCTCGATTGATGCAAATAACTTTGATAATAGTCAAGTCAATTATGCTTGTTTTTTTTTTTTAATATATTGTTTTTACCCTCATTTTTAAGCTATCGTTAACCCTATCACGTAAATCTAATGAATTTAAATATATACATGGCGCGATTGCTTCGATCGCGAGAATTTAAAAAACCTTGGAAGTGCGAGCGCGACCAGCAAATTGATGTAGAAGTCTAGTCAAGCGAGGGTAGTCACATGTCTATCCATACGCCGGAAGAGCACTTATATATCTGTTCCTAAACTGCATCCCAACTTCAACTTTCGAAAATTTTCTTCCAAGAATTTATGGAACAGCCTTTACATTTTTTTTTCAATTACATGTAGTTTCTTCTGTTTTTTTTTTTTTTGCTAAGTGAGAAAAGTGAGAAAATGAGATTTTACACCATACATCCGATAAGTGCGCTCAAAGTTTTTAAATCTTCAAAAATAACGAAACTTCTAAAAATATGAAACATTTTTTCTTTAACAATTTAAGACTTAGCTCCGTCTACAGATTTACATTGTTTGCATATTTCAATAAACTTAAATGAATTATCCTGTAAAATGTATATAGTTTCGTTCCTTCATTATATGGTCCTATTAAGTTTGCTACTCTAATAAATCCAAATTAATTTAAATAAAACATAAATCAAGCTATTCAGTAAATATAAATATTTAAGTTCATAGATTAACCATTTCCTTGTTTTATTAGTTTGGGATGTTTATAATACATCAATTTATGCTTGACATAAATAAGAGTTCATTCATAAAGTAGAGACAAGGTTTTGATAAAATATATTCATTATATTAGAAAATTGTGCATGATTTGAATAAGTCTAATATACTTATCATTTTTCTGTAACACCATAATAGATACTGTAATCAAATGGATGTAAAAAGTGTAAAAGTGCTCGATATTTGAAACTATCAATTGTAATTATAAGCGATTCGTTAAAATAAAACAACGTCGAACTATTCATGCACTGAATAAAAAGTTTAAGCGTGTGGTCATATGGATGTTGATTTTACATTTGGACACAAATGTAGATCCACATTACAAGTCTTCACATTCTCGAAAAAAATGGTGGAATTTTAATTTTGAAATTAGTAACAAAAGAACAAAAGAAAATATGGTGACCATTGTAAATATTCGCATAATGGAAAATACGTCGTGCGATCGTTGTTAAAATGTCATCGGACGCTACACGGATATATCATGGCAAAGTAAATCCCGACATTTTCTGTAATAAACATCGTTAAGAATTCGCTATATGATAAAACATTCATATCTTGTTGCAAAATATTTCCTTTAAAAAGTCACTTATGCATGGAATGCCTTCCATTCGAAACAGACATATTAGGAGCCGTTTTGACCAGGGACTATTTGACCGGACGCTGTTCGAAAGGCTAGAATATAAATTATATATTGTAATCGGTACCATTGTAATCAATAGAGTGATATTGTTTTATGATGTCATGTGGTATTTGGTTGAGGAAAATGGAGTAAAACATATCAAAGGTAAGTTGCATCTAATTTCCAAAAAAATAATAATTGGCACATGGCATTAATGGAAAAGGTATACGACCGGACAATTATTGGTCTCGGACTATTTTTGGTGAGTCCCGTATCTTTTTATAAATTTGATGAAAGTATACATTTCATGAATATTCCTTATTTGCATAATGACATTATATTGGTTTAATATTTACCGAATTGGATGCGAAAGTAAGGTGCGCCAATGATAAGATTGTCATTCATGCATGCAAAAATATCATGCGATTTTCACAAACCACATAAAATGATAACGGACAAAATCATATATTCATGGCTCCGCTTTTATATATATATCTGATTCATAGGTTTATCTCATAACCGTGCGTGGTGGACCTGTTTACCTTAATGTCATTGACAAAAAAGACCAATGACAAGCAACGTGTAGCATGGTTTGTCCAGCCCTCTCACCCTCCACATTCCCCCGCCATCTCCTCCCCATATAAAATACAAGTGCATGACACTTTTAGGGGCACTCAAAAAAAAGCGGTTCGGCGTTACCTGGCAGCTCACCCTTGATGTATCAAACCATAAAGCCCAGGCTCTTCTTGACTTCATGGCATTTTGGAGAGGAGAGTTTGGTATATGTCAAGAGGAAGGCTATATATGTTTTATATCGGTATAATATAAACTACATATATTGCTATATACGGACCTCTGTGTACATACGTTGATCTTATACGGCCTTTTGCTGAATGTATCATTGCGAGAATTTACTGAGCAGTTAAAAATATACATACGATAAAATATGAGTTTGGCTGCATCACATAAAAGTGCTTGGACTTCTTAAGCCGTCGTAAATAAAAAAGTATGCAATGTTGTGATAAGTCGACGGCATACAACAGGTAAGAGATTTATAATATTTTTAATATATAATTTTGTTTTTGTTTAGAAAGTTGATTGCGAAATCGAAGCTACTCATGGATAACAACTTGTGATTGTGGATAATGCTCATTATTTTTAAAGTTATTGTACATGAGAATATTGATTGTATCATCTATTGAATATGATTTATCGGCGCGAACGTTCGCACAGTGTTTTTCTAAAAGTAATGAGTGTATTGTTTATCTATTCCAAAATATTGAATGTATGTTTAAGTGAAAACTGTGAATGTTTATCTGTATTGATTTCCATCATGCATCATTCCATCATTTTTGCTCAATCGTGTTACAGATATATTAAATATCAATTAGATGCATTTATACATTTTAATCAGGTTGTCTAGTTAGTGTCAGTTTATTGTATAATGTCATTTTCATTTCAAAGATATATACTTCAAATTTATTATTATTTTTTATTATCTTCACTTACAATCATACCAGGTGTGTTGCTAAACTTTATACTAAATTTATTTAAATGTTTTGATTTATTCTTAAATTTAGCTTTTGAATTTATATGTTTCCGGTTAATTTAGTTTACGTGCCTTATTAATATTTGAGTTAAATTTTTACATTACTATGTGTGCTTAATTCGAAGAGGCATTTCAAATTCAATCATGATCACATTTATCAAGCACCACATATGCAACATATTCTTACTTCCTCTTTTAAATTTTGGCCACATTGAAAGCTTTTTCGATCCTTCCTCCCCTTACAAACCGCGTTGTTCAATATATTCCTAAAATGTAACTCAAAACGCTGCATAAACGCTTCTCACGTTTTTTATTTGCAATTCTCGTTTTTGGCTTTCAAATGGGAACACATTGGAAAACACGATTTGTAATGGAAAACGGATATAAAGGCGTCAAGAGTGTTCCTTAGATACATTCGCGCCTCTTTCTAACCTCTTATGGCGACAACATAAATGATAAAACATATGATTAACGCGAAATTATCAACACTAACAGTATAAATGATAAACGACAAATGCATTAATGCATAAGCACAGCCGAATATACGCTAAACGATGAACGCAAAAATCGTAAGCTTTAAATGCTAAACGATAAACGCCTTACTAATAAGCACATAGGAAAATGAGAGGTTACAACCACGCGCCAAAGAAAGTTACACCGACGAACAATATTTACATGATATATTTCATAAAATTATTTTAAATGTAACTTCTATAGAATCTAGTTCAATAACGAGCCATAAACTACGAATGCAGTTTCAACCTTAGTTTACAGGTTGGCACATTTTATAGCAAAATACAAGAGTAGCATCGAAATCAAATGATAAGATTATATATCCTTTTATTTAACATGTTGTAGAATACGCATAAATTCCATTGCGTTAACAAGCATATTTAGCTGAAAATTATTTTTAAAAAAACTTTCAACTGTTTATTTTTTGTCTTTTTCCTATCTAGAAAAGAGTTGTAAGATTATCATTATAGATGAATATTGATTTAAATAAAATTTATATACAATGTATGTACAGAGAAAAACAATGCTATGTACCAATTTTGAAGAAAAAAAACACGCATAAATTTGAGACTTTCGGTCGTTGTGCATGCACCTCTTCGATTCATAGCTTTTGTCTTATAAAAAACACGTTGCTCATATAATTATGATTAATCAATGTTTGAATCATTAACATTTAAGGGCAAACCGATTTATTGTTTATTCAACGCATATCGTTGCTGGGTACATTTCGCTAGTGATCTATTTATATTTAAGACAATTTCTTACAAGATAAGATTTATCATTTTAATTTCTTTATTAAAAAAAAACAAGTTTGAAATAGTTTCTTACCATTATCCATAGAATTTAAACAAACCCTAAAATGTCATCCAATGAAGTTAAGTGTTCGGATAAACTAATGTTCGAGTTAAGTTGATTTTAAAAGTGTAAAAATGTAAACGGTAAAATTTTCTGAAAGAGGTATATACCTAAAAGACATATCAAAATATATGTTTTACAACGATGCAGTGATGATTTTAACAGTTTTTTATCAGATATCGATGGATTTGTAAATTAAGTATTAAAAAGACTTATTGATATCAATTTGCATTATGAAAACTTAGTTTAGTCATTAAAAAAATGGATTTCGATTCGAGTCAAACCCTATGCAAATATGAACTGGATATAAAGGACACCGCCACGCAGGTGCATGTTGAAGGTCATTCGATAAAAATACATATAACCAAGAATGATAAACGATTTGTTCGTAGCAATTTTAATAAAACCAAAATTCAACTAAATTGATGCCATGCATACAGCGATTGAAAAGAAACGAGTTTGACTTCACCCGAAGATGGAGAAAAAAATATCATGTTCAGAGTGCCACTTAGGGTAGCAATTACGGATGCGCTGGCTTTTGTGAAGCAGTGACAGTAATCATGCTATGATCAAATCAAAAGACAAGTTAGTTTCAGAGTTCAATGCAATGTATATTATAGTCAAAGATCTCGCTTTGGCATATTTGTATAGATCTTTTTAAAACATCTCTGCTAGGGTATATTCTGCGACGAAATTACAAGTTAATGAAACCACGTGAATGCATCAGTGAAATTACCTGTCATGGAATACAAGTAAAGTATTAGGTTGTGCTATTGAAAAGTTCACTGGGTGCTTATCATGCTTATGATACAGTAAACATTATTGCAAATAGAATCTTTGAGAATGCGAATCCCCCAAAGAATATGCCTGCGACACCAATTTTCTTTCGACGTGGCAGTTTAAAGGTCACTCACCACGGCCCCTTTGTTTAAAAAAGTTCATCTATCAATCATATATTTTTCAATGGATATGAATATCCTCAAAAGGCCCACAGCTTCCATTGTCACTCGCTCTGAATCTGACCTTTTTGAAAACACAATATTTAAACTTTCCTTATCAGGTCGAGCTCAGTTACACTGTAGTTATAGTATGATAGATTGTAACTTTGAAACATAGCCGATCTTGTTAGCATATTAGAATAATCTGAATATGTATCAATAGGAAATTTGACATGACGGGAGAAAAGCAGTAAAATATTATGAAAAGCAGGAACCGTAGTATCCTTTAAATTCCTCGCATAGTTTTAAAAATACATCTCACTGTTAAACATAAAATGGCATTTGAACATTTAATGGTCAGCAAGTTTAAACTTATATATGTTTCGGTCTTCTATAATTAAAAACATACTTTTATTTACTATGCTCACTGTACATGGAATTCTACATGTAGTTCCTTAACATGTAAGTTCGAGGAGATCATGAAGATTCCATGTTTTTTTTTCAGATTTCTTTCTAAATAATAGATGTCAGATGTCGGGACGTGCTAGCTAACGAAAAGCTAATTAAAATCTAATTTTGACCCTAATATATATATATTGAGATGTTAGAGAAAATAATGACTAATTGACGAGATGTCTTCCTGTAACGCTGAGGAGAACATTAAATATTTTAACATTTGAAGCATGCACAAATTAAATAGCATTCAACAATAGCTTAATGGCGCGCCAAGGCACTTCTGCGATCGCTGTGAAATTTAAAGAAAATAAGATCAAATTATTGATATCGATATTGCTCATTTATGTTTGTGGATAAATTCAAATTATGTATTAGTTTTGAACTTTTAGGTCGTGTTAATAAAGATTTAAAGATTTATCTAAGTTAATAAGTTCACCATCAATACTGCAATATTTAGGATAATAAAGAAAATCGTGAGTCAGAACTTATGAGTATGCTTGATACATTAAACTTTTAACAAGAATGAGCGGAAAAGTCATGTCGAAGTACTTACAGGATAAAACATTGCTAAAACAATACCTCCAAAAATGACCGAACGGAGTGCACTTAAAGCGGCGATCCATAAGCAGTCACCGCCAGTTTGTACATACGAGGGTAATAAAGCAATAAATGATAAAATATATACAACTTGGAAACTTTAGTCTTATCTGTTCGAGGTTATCTGTGAATAAACCTGTTTCGTTTGCACATACCTACACACCTTTAAACAACATATAATAAGCTGCATTCATTTGGGGATTCTAATAGCATTAATGATATACATATTAGCGAACTGGAAAGGTTATGCATTTACTTGACTTTTTTATATTGATAATTTATTTTTATCGAAATGATCGTAATACAAAAATGAACAAACTTTAAATGCTTTTTCGTTAAGATTTTAGAATTAAAAATGAGAAAGACGTTTTTCTCAAGACGAAATGCAATAAATGTGGCATAATGCATCATGGAAAGAATAGAAATAATCAGAAATGTTTCATCAGTTGAATAAAACCAAATTATATGTTATATTTATGATCGATAAGATTTTATGGCGTTCCACATTAAAAATGTATGAATGCAATATGTTTTTGCTGTTGTATCTGAAAGAAACCTAGAATATGCTTAGAACGTATATTATTCCATCAAAAGAAACATGCGATAAACACATTCATCTATCCTAGTTGCTTGGAGGTATAATTTATTCTTTCTATATAGAAAGAAAATTATATTTCACACTATATAATAAAGGCAAAGCAATGTTACCTTCACTGGTATTAATTTCAATGTGCTCGGCCGATCTTCCCCTCAAAGTTTCAGCTTTCAATATTTAAATGGCGGTTGAACTGGTATCACCGATTGAACAATTAAGTTGGGTGCATATGGGATGTTTTAAAATGCAGGTTCTTATCTACAAAATGCTACCCTACATTTTGAAAGAAA
>LQRL01076006.1:38973-50327 GCA_001703475.1 Hydroides elegans
AATGTTTAAGTCCTACCAACTTTTTTTTTAAAACGAGACTGCACTAAGACATTCATATTGAATTCTCTACTTTTCTTCCTAACTTCCATCGAAAGTGAAAATTGTATCTAACTTACTCCCAACACAAGTTTCGGAAAGTGCATATAACAAACCAATTACTTACAAAGCTTTAATTAACTGTAAAACATACATATGCAATAAATCCAATAAACCGAAAACAACTTTTAAGTTACATTTATATATATTTCTTTTATAAACGATAAATACATGTAGCTGAAAATAGTAAGAAAAGCTACTCACTGTTCCATGTTGTTAATTCTGTTTAATTGGAATAATCTAAAATCAATCCTTTCTGATACTGGAAAACATAATGTAATATTTTGCTTATAAGTAGGTCTATTTATCACAGTTACAAGGAACATGACATGCGAAAATTAATGACATCCAAAGCAAAATATCGAGAGTTTGAATGGGGAGAGTATTTCTGGAAATCGATCGCATTCGATAACAAACTGTTTCAATCAAATATGTGTTAGACATTCCAAACATAGAACATGCTAAAAACTCCCCAGCTAAATGTTTCTAGATTCATTCATCATATTCATACCAGCATACATAAATCTTTACTCGACAAAACCAACACATTGCCAGTTACAGTGTGTTATACGCGATGCAAAGCGTAGTTATTATGCAAAGCACGCGTAAAAATATTCATATGAGAATAAAGGGATACAAAGCATTTATTTTACAATTCATTTCAAAATCATTCAACCAATATCATCTAAATATTTTTGAACTCCATTCACTAAAACTAGTCACTTTACTTACATTTCTCATATTACAATCATTTACCCTTACTTGAAATAATAAGATGATGCACAAACAAGAACATTATTTACCGTAGTCTCAATTCACAATACCCAAGAAGAAGTAACGGATAATAAATGCATAGAATTACCTACCATAACACACCTATGTAACATCACAAATTAATCAACATCGGATATATTTGAGATCCTATTTATGTCTGAACTTATTCTTACTTATTTTTTAAAAATAAATATATTTCTAATTCTAAATGAAGTCCTAATGCTTTTCGTTACTTTCTTAAATTACTTATGAACATACATTAAAATATAGCAATCTTTTTATACACAAACATAAAACGATTTATCTTTAATTTCTGCTATTTCTTTATCGATCGCACACGCTTCCGCTGCAAAAATGGCGGCGGTTGAGTGCGCGTGCGTAATGTCATGCGTGTCACACGTGCTGGAGCCGGGTCAGTGTCTTCGGGTATCACTTCCGGAATAAAATTGATTGGGCTATCCTTGGCGGCGGGAACAGTTGTAGTTTTCTTTGTCGTGCTATAAAATAAGCGGATAGAAAATGTTAGTCGCAGATCATCTTCATTCAATTCACAATAGCTTTCAATGTATTACAGTAAAACATAATTAATTGTCATAAAAGTGAGATATAAAAGTTATGTTTTAGTGCATAATCATACCATAAAGACTCCTTTTACTTCAACGCTCTTTCCTGAAGCTTCATTTTCTAGCACTCAAATTAATTCCACGATTCAGGGGCCTTGAAATATGGGTATTAACGATCTTACCGCTTGGGACGCCCTCTGGCTTTCTTAGGCGGCGACACCGCATGAGTCACAGGACCAGTATCCTCCGGTTCGGTCGTTGTGATGGTTTGTGGCAATAAGCCAATCACGGACGCGCTTGGAGAGGGCGCTGGCGTGATTGACAGGCGACGTGATTTGCCGCGCGTAAGAGGCGGGGAGAACACAAAGTCGGCGGCGGAGGGCGTGTGCATGTTGTTATCTGAAGTAGGTAGTTTATGTTGGTGTGAATTGACCATTTCTCAATTTTAAACAAAGGTCAATGATTTAAACCAAGCTTAAATTATGCAATAAATGTAAATTATGTATTATTTTTTCTGAACATTTAATTGTTTGTACATTTGTAATCTTTATTTAATGTGAATATCACATTTTTTTTTCAAATAGTTTTTCATACTATTTTGTATTTTATAAAATTATAGGAAATTCAAGAAAATTATTTATTCAATACAATAATTTACCGTCAAAATCGTGCACTTTTGTTGGGTCAGAAAATGTAAATTCCATTGCTTGCTCATCTGAAAACCAAGTACAGAAATAGCTTAACTATTTTAAGCGAATAAGGTCATTTTTAATTTTAGGGTTAAATCTTCACATAATCGGCTAGTTTTATCCATTCTGACATAATATGGAAATATACAAGAAAATGCTTAAAATGAAGCAGATATTAATATTTCATTGACAGGATACATAATACTTTTTCTCTTTTATCGCCAACTTACAATAGACGACATAATTATGCCTTGTATCGTTACATATATTTGATAAGTAAGATATAAAGAATTCATTCTCAAAACTGCAAAGAATTATATACAATGTATACATGCACATAAATTATAACCGAAAGTTAATGCACCAAAATAAGTTCAACTTTGGAACAGTTGTATTTTAACTAATATAATATAACATAAAACTCTATCTACGTTCTACACTACAAAGAAATATAATATGAAAATGAAATATTAGACATTAAGTATATACGGTTAGTCAGATGAAGCACGAGGTACCTCTCTGTTTTTCAAACGATGAGACATCACATGACATTGGTGTTACATCACGAGACACAGTTTTATCACGAGACACTGGTGTGGAATCACGTGACAAAGGCAGAGAGTCACGCGATAAACTCAAGCGTTTTCCAGAACGTAGATTCATCATAAAGGAGTCATCCGAGAGGGGAGCAACCACCTCTGTTTGAATGGATATAAAACTTAAGTATTTGGCTTCTGAACTAAGAGCTCTTTATATATGTAAGGGACTAAGAAAATAAGTAGGTTTGCTAAATTAGATCTACAAGATATAAAAACTTAAATATACAAACATGAAAACAGAGTCTACAAAAACTCAGATATAGGCTTAAAGAACATGAAGCAAAATACAATGTAAGTTATGAATAAGGAAAACTTTAATTAATCTAATGAAACAAAAAGTTGACTAAATCTAATCCAGTCTTATAATAAAACTAATCTCACATCAACACTTTCATATGAATACATGTACGTGAATTGTTAAGTTATACATGAATTAAAGCCAAGCACTACATTTGAAACTACGAGCAGTACACCTATCATCAAATCCATGTTTACCTCTGCTTCGCCTAATCGTTTTATTTTGCCGTCCTTTGCGGACAGACCTCTCCATCTGTTGCTCCGAATCCGCATCCTCGTGCTCCTCCTCATGATCGTCTGCTACGCCATTTTGCGCGGGAACATCTTCTTGCACATCATCACGATTTTCAGCCGCACTGACAGGTTCTTCGTTGACCAAAGGCACATCTTCCGTTGTAGAACTCACAACAGGCGGGCTGGACGATCGCGACCTCGCTTTCGTTTTCTTGCCTCGTTTTGGAGCGGCGACCGTTCTGCGCATGCGTGAGGAACGCGTGGAAGGAGCGGCGTCACTAGGCTCCACAGAGGAGGTGGTGCTGGCGGGGCTGGATTCTGGGGGAGTTGGTGGTAAGACAAGGCGAGTGGGGTGTGGCGGCGTTTTGAAGTTAGATTGCTGCAAATATAGTAGCAAATGTGAATCACGTCAATATTTATATTTCAATACACGTGAACGATTGACAATTGGGTTGGTTGAGAAATTATACATTGCCGTTTTTTTTTACTTAGGCCTATAATAGAATGACATGTAGTCTTCAACACTTTCTCATTACTTTCTCTCTGACAAATATGGATTAAAGTCTACAATATATTTTTACTGAATGTGAATAAATTGTTACCTGCGGCGTGGCAGGCAGCTCTTGCACTGTTACCGTGTGTCGTCTTGTTGACCGTCTAGGTGTCAGGGGAGCTTCACCCTCCTACAAAAATTGCATCAGATTATTTACTTTATTTTCAAACTCATTATATTCTATTAGCCAACTTACCGAGTTTTTTTATTTAAAATTTAATATTAATGGACTATCAAAACAAATCTCAAAGGCATGGATAGCTCCTTCGAAAATATAAAATTTTGTTAATTACGCAATTTTTGAAGACATTAAGCGAACCTATCATAATCGCTTTATCAACACCTATCCACAAACCTCAGCAAGTGCGGTAGTAGCAGTGTTTCTTCTAGAACGTCTTGTGGGCGTGACAGCTTTGGGCTCCTAAATATTTGGAAAAAGGAATGATAAAGTACACATTATCAAGTGATTTTTTTAAACAATGGTGATATATCGAAGTCAATCTAAGACACAGTGAGAAACTATCCTTAATGGTAGCATTGGTAGTCCTAAATAACTTAAAACTCAAAGGAAAATTTATTTTTGTAGCTTATACTTTGTAATAGATAATAATAAATGCCACATTGAAAATATATATAATCACACTGACCTGCTTAGTTCTGCGTGCAGGTGAGCGTGGAGTCTTCGTATTCTGACTCTTGTCACTTGCTTCTTTGTCCTTTTCATTTGCAGTTTCAGGCTTTTCGCCACTAGCGCCGTCCGAGCTATCCGCTTGTTCCTTCGTACACTCACTAACAGAACGCGTTTTACGGCTAGTATCCGTTTCAGACTTGCATTCTATCACGGATTTAGATTCTACAATAGACTGAACAGGCGAGTCTTTGAGTGTAACTTTTGAGTCTGAGGGACTTTGCCTAGAGGATTCTATGTGACTTTTTGTTGAGCTTTCAATTGAGTTCGATATGTTTGTGACATGTGTTAACGATGAAACCGATGACGTTTCGGTTATTTTTGAGACATCTTCAGATTCTGTGGAATCTAAAGTGGTCCGTGAACGCATGAGGCGAGATTGATGGGATTCGATCCACTCTTCCGCACGAGTACGTGATTCTGGGGATACAACAATGGATACATCACTTAATTCAAAGTGATGATTCTCTGTTTTGTTATTCAAGTTCTTATTCGTATTATTTTCAATTGTTACATCGTTCGACGTCGAATTTTCGACAGAGAGAACACAGGGATCGGACTTTGTTGCAACGGGAACAACACTTTCAACTTTCGACTCACTATTATCTTCTTCAAGTTGCAAGTTCAGATTGTCCTCAGATTTAGCTTGTGTAATAAGCTCATCCGAGATATCATGCACAACGAAACTTTTCAACTGCGAATCATCTTGTTTCAGTGAAGTGTCTGACGTAGCCGATTTAAACGATTCATCTACATCCTCGATTTCATTTTCAACCGCCTCTATCTCAACCAATTCATTTGCATCCTCATTTTGTTCTTCTTCCTCTTCTGTAAGGGCCTTTGCGTCACTGATTAAGCTTTCTTTCAATACATTCGCAGCCAATTCCTTGGATGCATCCGATTCCTTTTCCACGACGTCCACAATATCCTCACTTTCCGTCTCATCATCATTCGAGACCTCCTCTTGGGTTTGACTTTTTGTAGGAGATCCTTTAACAACGACCGATGTGTCACTCTTGGTCGGCGAAGCCTTCATAACGACCGTCGTTTCGTCGATTCGCGTCATGCCAACTTCGATTTGAACAGAGCTACCGAACGCAGCGAATTTGTCGTCGACGTTGGGTTCTTTTTCTTCGACGTTGTCGACAACTTCGACGTCCTCTTCCTCGGTTATCATGGCTTCGACCTCACCCTGGTTGTCCTTGTCTGCAAGGCAATTATACTTCATTAATTAGCAAAAGTAGAATAA
This sequence comes from Hydroides elegans, assembly GCA_001703475.1. Classification (NCBI taxonomy): domain Eukaryota; kingdom Metazoa; phylum Annelida; class Polychaeta; order Sabellida; family Serpulidae; genus Hydroides; species Hydroides elegans. The sequence continues at coordinate 44,716 of LQRL01076006.1, forward strand.
TATTGTCAGTAAACATGAGGCCTTATTGATAAGCTTTGAATGTTGACCTTTAATTATATTGTGTGATTACAAGCCTGCTTGTGTTTACAGTGAATTTCGTTATTCTAAGAACAACCTACCGGGTAATCCTTCAAACCGTCGGTGCAAAAAACAGTGTTTATTTAGTATTAAAATACCGGTAGGAAAAAGGGAAAAAAGTCTGGTTTAAATTAAGATATTTCGTGAACAGATTAACTAGTCTACAATGTACTTTATTGAATAGTATAACATCTCTCATGAAAAAATCTAGCAATGAGATTTGACAAGTATATCTTTTAAAGTAGGTTCACCATCGATATAAAACAAAGACAATTGGCAAATTTGAACCAGATCAAAACGTCTTACCTTCACCTGCTTCTGGTTGAATAGATTTCGTAACTGATGAAGTTTCAGTAGTCTGCTCTGTGCCAGATACCGTCATAGACTCCTGGCCATCCGTGACTGATAAACAGACACATTTGCAATAAATGCATACGCACTTATCATTTTCCTTATTCAATTTGCGCATTTTTGTTTGCTCTTCAGATTTCATAATATCAATACGAGACATTTGTTGCGCATATATTGTATAAGCTGAAATATATCGTATTCAATTATCATCATTAAATGATAAGCTTGCATTTCTAAATGATTGATCATAAATGGTATGTTAAAATAAACCATTTTTAAAAGCCTTAAAGCTTATTACCTGAAATATGTTCAGTGACTCTTTTCGTAAAGTGAAAGGTGATATCACTATCAACTTGCATCTTGTCGACATCAACCGGAGTGGAAATTGGAGTTAAGCTGGAAAGGCTTTGTGGTGAGTTTCTGGTTGAAACAAAGAAACAGAATCGAATTAGTTAACACTGATCTTAAACAAACCATCAGGATAGCATATTTGGAAAATGAATTTGAGATTAAAATGCTGAAAATAATTACTTGAGAGATAATAAATCGGGCCTTGCAAAGAGTAAATCAAGAAACAATCTTCCAAAAAATATAAATTTGCATCAACATTCATTTGTTCTATTATTAATATTTTCTGAAAATCAAACCAACATCTATATCCAAATGTTGAAACATAATATTACCTTTTGTGATCGGGACTATCCTCCTTGATGCCTCGTCTCTGCAATGGCGACCGATCGCTGCAAGAAGACATGGGCGAATCCTTTTCATTCCCTGATCCCGCCAGTTGAGCCTGCACTCGTGGTGGAGTTGTATTGATGGTATCGGCGGCCATTTTGGCCACAGGGGAGTCGCTAGGGATGTCTTTGGCGGGTGATTCTTCACGTTCGGGTGTAACGCGCCAGCCTTCACTCGGGGGAGGTGGTGTGGCCTGTGTGTTGGATAAGGATAAAGTTGTGAGTTGTTAAAATAGGTTAGATTATAATATAATAGGCTATTTCAATACAATCAATCTACATTTTTTGCAAACTTCAAACAGTATCAAAATTAAATCAAAATCAGAATGTTAATAATGTTTACCTGTCTTGATAAAACAATATTTTCATATGTAGTTCTGTTCACCAAGCTGTTTTTTTCAATTCATATCTAACTCGCTCACATAACAATAAACCAATCTCTTTACTTAATATACACTTTTCCAAAAAAAAAAAAAACACTGACCTCTCGAACACTGCTAGGCATCGGCTCCTCACTCATATCCACCTCACTCTCCTCCAGCTCCTCACTTCCTTCCACGCTCTCTACTTCCTCCTCCTCTTCCTCCATCCCCGTGGTGCCGCCGGGCATCGAGAAGCGCAGGTGCTTGGGCGTGCCCGTGGCATTGGGCGTTGTGTGGGGGATGGGTGGAGTCACTTGTGGGACGGCAGTTGAAGTGTTGCTGGTGGTGGCGTTGGTGGTGGAGGCACTTACTGGTAGGCTCGTGAAGCGGCTGCGGAACACTGGTGGTGTAGGAAGACCCATTTCTGTCAAAAAGAGGCGTTTTTCATACAATATCGTTGATTATATAGACAAAACTAATAAATCAATTAAAACTAACGTGCAATTCAATGTATATTCTAAAAGGTGTATGCCATGATTAAAAAAGAATGAAATTCCAAAGTCTAGCTCAATTGCTTCATACCAAACACGCGTGCAAAAAGTGCTTGGCATCTGAAAAAAAGTTCAAAATCGACAATTTTTAAAGTGCTCGAGAATCGACAATTTTCAACCGATCCAGATAAAACCTTGATGAGGCACGACTTCAGACCTTGGTTTATATGTGTATAAAATTTAAAAGCTCTAGCTCAACTCCTTCATACCAAACTTGCGTGCACAAAGTACCCTATATTAAGCGGGACAGACAGACGGACAGACAGACAGACGGGCAAGCTCAACCCTATAACCCCTCGTTTTCACGGGGGATAACAATTCATCTCATTTGGATTACGATTTCTTTTTCAGTGAGTTGAACAAGTAAAATCAAACACAGTTTACAATACGAATCACACATTTGTCATTAATAACATTTTAAATAATCAACCTTGACAAATTACCTGGCTGCTGAGTTTTCACAGTTTGCGCAAAGATCTGCGGACTGGGCGATCTTCGTAGCGGTTTATGACGCACTTTGAGTATTGAGTGCGGCGTTGATGGGGTGGCAGTGAGATCGGGCGAGAGTGGTTTGCGACGCGGGGTTTTGCGTTTCACGGGTGGTGTCTGAAGGAGGGCAAGCTCAGCGGCACTCGTCATTCGTCGTTTTGCCCTTTAATCAAACATTCGAATGATAAGTTTGTTTATGATGCAAAACAAATTATAGGCTGTTTTTGACGTTGACTTTATATGGCTTTCTGTAAACAATTAGATTTCTATTGGTTGTTTCAATATCACAATCGATATCACATTATACAACATCGAAAATGCTAACAAAGTAACCCCTCATCACCTGGAAAGCGCCCTATCATTCTATCTACACAACCACACTTACTTGAGCGCATCCGCAATAGACGTAATACGCGGTTGCAGCGGCGAGTTGAGACTCCTTCTTTGATGCACAGGGCTTGACGACACAGCCGCTGCAGACACGTTTGAACCCATTGGCGACAAAAGGCGTTCAGTCATTGACTGCATGTGTAGTTTGCACGTGGACGGGAAGATGACCTCGTCGGTGACGGTGCTTGGGCCACGATGAGAAGGTTTGGGCGTGAGTGGAGTGCAGACGAAGGGGCCTGGCTTCTCGGGTGATTCACTCTGCGCCCTGTGCAAGAAAATATAGGTATATAGTATGACTGTGAAAACGGAAGGTCACATAAAGATAAAATGCAGAAAGATAAAGTAAAGGGAAACACATTTAGGTAACAAGGATGGTAATCCTTAGTAGAAACTTCAAAAGTGAGCAAGTAGCGGGCAATAACCGGCTGATTTGATAAACCTTCAATCTAACGTAAGTTTATCAATACTTCGATTTATCTATAATCTTATTTCAAAATAATTCGTCTTAAATTTTAAACTCACGTGACAAGTTGCGGTGCCTCCTCGGCCTCCTGCTCCTCCTCTTCCTGCCTAATTTGCCTGGCCGTGTTTAGCACGTGTCGCAACAAACTGGCGCGTGTCACAGTGTGCTCGTTGTCGCGCTTGTTTACCGTCATCGACAGTGGTCGCGGGCGAGTGACTGAGAAAAATGCAGGAATTTCAATGATGGGATGGAGGTAAACATTAACTAAGGCATGTACAGGCTATCCATAAACAAATTTCTTTCTGCATGTGGTAGTAATTAATAAGTAGGAAAACCGGAATTGAAAATTAAATTCATCTTCATACCTGACACTAAAACTATTTCTGTAAAATAAGCTGCCTGGGTACGAACAACGATTCTTAATCAATCAACTCACGATAATATCTGACCGCTAGATACAGGACCAAGACTACGATACATTTTAATTAAGTTTTAAGAGAAAAATGTCTTTGAAGATGACTTACATTCTCTTCGTGTCCTTGCTCGTTTGCTGGTGCCGGTATCATGGTGAAACGCGAGTTTGCTCTGGACGCGTGGCAACACACGCTGGTATCCATCCACAATGCAATTTCGCGTCACTGCTCGCTCCTTGCCAGACGGGTCCATTTCATTCTGTAAAATAAGACGACACACAATATAGGCCACATACTTAGAATTATCAAGTCAGACAATAATCGGCCCATTATAACTTTGCGATACTAGGTTTCATGAACATAGGCTATCTAAACGTTTTAATAGTAATTTTTATCGAGCTATTTCGAGACTGCCCTTCCACATAACACCGAAAAAGACCGCTCCAGTTGTAATCGTGGACATAATTCATAATATGTAACCTTCAACTGAAATGTACAAGTGGGAACCCGCGTTAGCACTGGACATAGCACACTCACCATAAATGAAGTGCGTATATTCGCATTGAGTCGTATAGCCTCGATGAAGCGTGCGCGTTGCAAGTAATACATCACTAGCAGCTCGTGCTCATGAACACGTGTGCTAGTGCCTAAGTGCGCTACAAGACGCGCCTCTTCGTCTTCGGATAGTGGTAGTTGCAGCAGCTGGTCCACTGTCTTAGCTAGAGAAATCAGGTATAAATACTTGAATTATTTATCTATCCATTTTAAGTCCCTTTTTATGTCTTTTTTTTCTAGAAATACGGCTAGTTTTATTTGTATGAAACAATATATATTTTAGTTACAATGCATTTTCTTATGAAGCCTTACATTGTAATTGTTGCCACTCTTTATGAGACAGACTTTAATTTATTAATTTCGAATTTTAATGTTTTATAATGCACTCACTTTCTTGGCTTCCCACAAATACGTGGGACAGCAACTCGTCGGCATTGAGTTGGTCCCTACTTAGCCGCTGGTAGTCAAATGCTTCTGAAGTCAGTCTGAAACAAGATTGTCAAGGACAATGACCCAGCTTTAGTTTTATCTTAGCCTTGAGTTTTTTAAGTACTAGCAAACGCGTTATTGTTAAGTGTATTAATGTCACTCAACAGGTAAGTGTTAATGCAAAAGCCGGTATAAAAGTCATATGTTATCCATTTGTTTCACCATCTCCATATAAACAACAATTAATGAAATATTTATTTTTATATCATTTTACCATTATTATAAGGAATCGGTGGTACAAGCTGGCATTCGAACACACGACCTTATGACTATGAGTTCGATGCTATACCCCTAAGCTACAGGCCCGTATGGGACACGAATGAACATACACATAATATGTATGCGTACATTGTGACACAACCATTTATATCAAATCAAAGACTTTCATATAAGATATGGCTGTCTTCTATAAGCACCATACATGAGAATATTGTTTTTGGCATTTGGCAAGGAAAAATGTTTTTGAGCTGAATCCAGGATCGAACCCACTATCTTTGGATCATGAAGCCGATACACAACCGACTGAGCTATTCGGCCAGGTGTGTAACAGCTGTGATCCAAACAGTCAATAGGTTTACCAGACATAAAAATCAATAATTTGAAGTCAGAAGGCATGCCTCAATTAGAAATAGGGACGTACCCATCGTTGGAGTCAATCACACAACCCAAGAGCCTCCGCATGACCAACCATTCTGCTTGCGGCAGGTTTGGTCGTGTATATCTTACACGCCATA
>LQRL01076007.1:1091-15366 GCA_001703475.1 Hydroides elegans
TTTGGGTCGCACCTGTAAATTCAAATCAAAGATTATTGTGTTGAAAACAATTTATAGTTTCTCACTAGAATATGGACTGTTTGTAAAATAAACGTCTTAACCATTGCATGGTAAGCCATTTGTAATAGAATTTGAGAATAAATCTTACGTCACCGCTATAAAAGCGTAATTTAACAGTAATTTCATTACGTCATAGACTCTCTACTGCTCCCAAACTGAGCCAGTGAGCGTTTGCACATTGGACTTATCCACCGTTCAAGATATCGAAATATACATTTAGGAATATAAATGACCATTCGTTCACCGTTCAAGATATTGAAATATACATTTAGGAATATAAATGACCATATTCCATGATTTTGAACGTCTGAACATTTTGATCGCTTAAATGTAACACGTTAACGCTTTGAACATTTCAAAACCTTGAACATACCTCGATATGCAGGCTGGGTCAGACGGGTCACACCCGCAACGGGGGTCGGTGGGGTCACAAAAGCATCCTGGGTCGGCTGGGTCGCATCGGCTCACTTTGTTGATATATTCAAGATGCAAATAGATAAAAATTAACATGAAGCATTGCTCTTTCAAGCATACCAAATGACTAGATTTCACAAAATCAGTCGGATAGGTTTCAAGTAGACTGTGCAGTTAATCACGAGGTAGCTTGAGCTATCATCAAATGAAAACATCATTACAGTTCTAATATACTCTCATTAAAAATATATATCTAAAAAATCTAGCGATAAAACAAACACATGCTTTGCTGATGGTTAAGGACCTCGTCAATGTTATATAGGAACGCTGCTCCGGAAGTAAAACTTCAAACGACTAAGTTTTATAATTCTAATGATTTAATAATTTTATTTATCTGATCATGTATTTTGAAAGTTCATTCTTTCATGCAATGAAAACAAGTATCTACTATTTTTATAACTCTATATTTTTATATATTTATCGGCAATCAAAAGCATGTACTGGACTATATAGGAATGCTTAGGGTCAAAAATATGGCGAGAAATTAGTATAAAGAATAATTTTATACATTTCATTAGATATATATTAAAACACATTGACTACATTAAAATTTTAATGAAAGATCAAATGAATGGCCTCAAGAAATATTGAAATACAGATGGGTTAATCATGGGTTTCAGGAAGCTATATTTTGGTTCCGTTCAAATCGAAATTTGGTCCATGGCGCGTTCCCTCTCCACGCTGAATTTATTGTATATTATAGTTGGAGTAAGTATTAATAATATATACGAAAACTAGCTTGGAGGTCGAATGAGCCCTTGACCAAAATTGAACTTTTTCACATATTTTCATTCGAAATCTAGACATGCTTAAAATGTCGATTTCGCACAAAATCTTGACAATTTCTAAAGAATCTTTGCCGATTCGGTAATATTCTAATAGATGATAATGATACCATATCTATCTCGTATTATTGTAAATAAAAAACAAAAAAAACTTAATTATAAAATGTTGATTTCGCACAAAATCTTGACACTTTCTAAAGAATCTTTGCCTATTCGGCTATATTCTGATAGATAATAATGATACCTTGTCTATTTCGTATTATTATTAATAAAGGACAAAACAGTTGATTATAAATGATGGTGAAAATCCAAGAAATATACTACATGGTGACAAAATTAATTACATTTAGGGTGGGTTCTAAAGTCGTCACTTTTCTATACGAAAAACGCATGGAAATAGTTTCGTTTTAATCTCATTGTACACATACATAATAAAGTTTCCAAACATGAAAACTTCCTACGGATCCATCTCGTTTTGCTGTAAAGTATCACATTTCGGTCCAAATATGGCCAAAGATGCACATTGTCCTGCAAAACTACTCCCACTCGGCATGGGTTGTCCATAGTAAGTCTTATCCGGACGTGACGTCGAAGGAACGACCTAATTTGGGCCCATATGTAAGTTTTCCGGACGTCCTTTCACGTCCCGGCGTCCGTAGGACGTAATTCGTACGTCCAATTCGGACGCGACGTCGATACAACGTCTTTTCTATGTCCGCGACGAATAAGGACGTCCGGAAAACTTACGTATGGGCCCAAATTAGGTCGTCCTCTCGACTTCCGCGGACGTCTTGCCGAGTGGGCTAAGGCCGCGTTCACGCAAACGAAAAAGCTCGGAAAAAAGCATGAAACCCGATATTTTTGAAAGCCACATTTGTATAAAAACATAACAATTTATCCCCTCTGTTCACGCAAAAAATTAGGATATTTTTTCGCGAACGTGCCTTAAAGCTGCAAAAAAATACAATAGACTTACCGCCACCGCCTTCGCTCGAAGTCGACTCGCTCGAAATCGACTCGCTCGAAATCGACTCGCTTGACTTGCTTGATCCACTGGATTGACTTGAATATCCTCCGGCAGATGCCAAGCCTAAACATATAATGTTATGTTCCTATATATATGTTTTTTAAATGTCCACTGTGTCCTTATTATAAGGATTTTATGGAGAAATAAAACTTGAAAACTTGAAACTAGGTGTCTGGCTATATTGATAAAAACGTATATTCAAACAAGTGTTGAAAGCACATTTAGAGGGTCTTGGGCGATAATAAATTATTTCATTTTATTAGATAACCTTTAAACCCAATTCAAACCTCATTTAGACTTCCTTCAAACAAGCTCTATGACATTTGTGTGCGGCGTAGAGTTAAATATATTTATGTTGTACGGTTAGAACGTGGCTATCTTTTTTTTTTTTTTTTTGCATTTTTTTAAATGTAATCCGGGGGTGTCGATATTCCTCTCAAGCAAATTTCTTAGGACATGACTTAACAGAAGAAGTCAATTTATTTCGGTAAAGGTATCTAAAATAAGTCCAAAAACTATACATATATATGTCAAAGAAAAAATGGGTAATCTATGCATCCATCTTGTGACCACCGATGTGAGGCCACCCGATGTGATTTAGTTTACGGCCCTGCTTACATACAATGAGTGATACGTGTCGCCACTTGCGACTTTTACTGTTTTTCTTTGTAGGACTCTGAAATTATTTCAAGGAAAACCCCCGTCGCTCCTAGCGATTTCAACAAATTGTGATTACATTTGAGCTATTTACAAAATCAATCCAAATAAATGCTATATTTTCTCTGAGGAAATGACACGTCGCAAAGCGCGGTTATTGTCGCACAAGATTTGGATTTATCGATAATGATTTTTGTTCATTCAAACCAATTATTTTATTAGAATATATTTGCTTTCTCAAATCAAGCAGTTAAATTTTCTTGCTTAAACATACCGATTTTACCAGTTGTTTTACCTGTAATTGCATACATATTTTTAATTTAAGCGTATTACGTTTTCAGATTGAGGTTTGCAGGCTACTCAATAACTTCAGAAATATATAACAAAGATATTCAGAATGTTTAGCAAAAAAACTATACAAATCATATTTGAATGTATGTGTTTATTTGAAATCCTTGTTTTTTTTTGCGATATATAAATACTTACCAATAACAATGCCGATCAAAAGTATCGGAATTAAAATAAAACTTGATGTAAAACGATCCATGTTTCACAGAAAGCACATTTTAATCAAATGGCATGTGTTAAAAAGATATTGAACATTTATATGACGGGAAGATGGAACCAAATCAATGCTGGTGGCTGCTTATTTAAATGTGCACGAAAGATTTGGCCTTTAGACAATTAATGATTATTTCAATTATTGAAAGTGGCATGAAAGACTTGTTTAAAAATGATTTTGGAAAATAATTGCCCTGGAAATGTGTTCATGGGCATTGATAATAGTGGGTTTATTGGTGCAAGTATGTGGGATGTTTTGATTAAGAGATTAAATATTTCTATAATCGACTCTATAATGAGAAGATGGAACCAAATCATTGCAGGTGTCCGATAATTAGAACAGGCACGAAAACTTTGACATTAAGACTGTTAATTGAAATTGGCATTAAAACGTGGACAGTTATTTGGGATAATAAGAGCCCTGGAAATGTGTAAGATTGCATTGATAAGTGGGTATATTGTTGTAAGTATGTGGGCTGTGCATGTTATCTACATAATTGCTTTGTTGACTATGAATATGATCGAATATGAACTTAAATGTGTTGAATATGTGTTGACTATGAATATGATCGAATATGAATATCAATGTGTGTAATAATGATATCTAGAATTAACATCATTCAATTTTGGTATTAATAAAACTCCACCGCTATGTTAAAGCTAAAAGAGTAACTATCAACAAATTCTACAATTGCAGTTCGCTGTTTAATTTAACTAATTCTCCCTAATATTTTTCATGCAAGGAGATTGAAGGGCACCCCACGACCAAATTTTTGAAAAGTGTTAATCTGAGCATAAAACCACTTAATACATTGAAATATAAATAAAATAATTGATTTTAGAAAAATATTTTTTACAAAAAGGTGTTCCTAGCTATTTTTGTAGCTAGCTGGGCTCATTGCGCTCATCTAGCTAGCTAGAAGCCGGAGAGGAACACTTTTTATGAAACATCAAAATTGTAATTCCTATATACATGCCCAATTTCCACTTATATTTTAGTTTATCATGCCTCGCTAGATATCTCTCCATAAAATCAAAATCAAAATTGTTGAAAGAATTGGTAAAAATAGACATAATTTTTAAAAAGTGTTCCTTAAACTCTTGTAGCTAGAAGACAATCTTCGAAAATTTGTAGCTAGATCAATTTTGAAAAGGAACACCTTTTTTGAGGAACACCTCGTGAGGTGCTCTTCGAGATTGTTTCCGATCCCGACAGTTCGTCTATATTAAGTCAATATAAAATCACGAAACTAAAATAAGGCAATAAATTGACGCAATGCTGAACGGAGCAAATTATGTTTGAAATTTTTGCGATGTTAATTCGAAGCAAACTTTTATGCAAAATAGTGACGTCTTCATTATTTCAAACTAAATATAGTCATAAAAATTGGTCGTTCTTCCATATGATGGTCGTTCTTCCATATGATACGGTTGCACCTTCTACAAAAAAATGTACGTGATCGATCTGGCTGATAGAATGTTAAATCATTCTCACATTGAAATCAATATAGGACGTTACGTATGTGATGGGTTGTAATTTGTGCTTCCAACACATCTAACGTATTGATTGTTTAAGAAACGCTTATCAAGCTACGTCGTTTATAAGTCATTTAATCACTTTATAACTAAAACGAAAAGACGTTAGGAAAGTGTAATAAATACCAATTAAGACTATAGCATTTTTTAAGATATATTCTATCTAATGGAATTTTGAAAAATCAAACAGCATAAAAAATACGTTCTTGAAACATTCAAAGTATGAAATGTACTTTTTCAAAACAGTACGATCAGATGTTTTCTTCATAAAAAGCACTTGTTTCAACAGATATGAACTGGTCGATTGAGATTGATGTTTCATATAGTAGACATAAAATCAGAAATACCCAGATAAATATTAATTATAAAATGCACGACATTCGACTGTTAATTGATGGTGACCAAACTAACTAATTTTGGTTTTAATAAAATGAGGGTCCTTGATATTTGAGGCATTCTATGGGGGCCCTGCATGTTTTCGACATAACTGGTCCGTAATGGTCATAAAAATATGTTATTATATTATATGCAATGTATATTATTTAGAAATACATATTTAAATAAATTGATGGTGCATTGTAGGTTAATATAAACTCGTACCGAAAACATAACAAATCGGTTGCTCAGTACAGAAGAGCACCCCAAGAGGTGTTCCTCATAAAAGGTGTTCCTTTTCAAATTTGATATAGCTACAAACTTTTGAAAATTGCCATCTAGCTACAAGAATATTAGTAACACTTTTTTAGATTTTGGTTGATTTTTACTAATTCTGGTGAGAATTTTAGGTTTAATCCTATTCAGATATGTAGTTAGGCAAAATGAACTAAAATACAACTTTAAATTGGTGATATATACCAGAATAACTATTTTCATTTTTAAAAAAAGGTGTTCCTCTTCGGATTCTAGCTATCTAGATGAGCACAACGGGACCAGCTAGCTACAACAAATAGGAACACCTTTTTGCAAAAATTCATTTGTCTAAATTTGACCATTTATCGTGTATTTCAAGGAATCAAGTATTGTTATGTTCAAATTATCACTTTTTTTTCAAAATTAGGTCATGGAGTGCCCTTCAGTACAGACTCGATCCAAGAGAGAAGGGCACTCCACGACATATTTTTCAAAAAGTTGTTAAATCGCCTTTATACAACATTACAATTACGAACAACAACAAAATAATCCTTTTTGAACATAAATATTTTGCAAAAAGGTGTTCATTTTTTCCAAGCCAGCTGGGCGTTTTTCCTTTTCTAGCCAGCTTGGAGCAGAAAGGGAACACCTTTTGAGAAATTTGAAATGCTGAATAGCACTAAATTACCTATAATATATTGCAAATAAAAACTTATTAGACAATTGCAAGCAAGTTCTAACAATTTTGAACTAATAATTCTGGCTAATTATTACGAAAATTAATAAAATATCGAAAAAGGTGTTCCTCAAACTGCGAAAATCTCCAAGCTAGAACGGATTTTCTCCAAATCTCCAAGCCAGCTGGAATTTGGTGGGGAACAGCTTTTTGGGGAACAGCTCGTGAGGTGCTCTTCAAGAGAGAAGTCGTCCCATATAAAAGATATATTACAAGCGTTATTTAGATAAATATCCATTCATGAAACACAATTGATAACATTTAGCCTACTATTAACTTTCAATTTGGTGTTAGAAATTTATATTCGATCCGTTTTTTGATGTTGTCATACCTATCATTTTTTACATGTGCTTGATTTGCTTTTTGACAATGTTAAAACTTCTTGATACTTTAAAATTGTGATTGTTAAGTATACTCAAATTCAACAACACAACAAAATCAGTTTATCGTTTTTGATTCGGAGGTTGTATTTTGAGGACGAGTTATCAATAATTTGTTTTGTAAGTGCAGTATTTACGAGCACATCACACGAGTACATGAACTTTTTTTTTTGTTTTCGCTGCGAAATTCAAAAAAAAAAACATCTAGAAAACCAACTATAGAAGAATAATTGACAAGTAAATACATCACAATCATGTAGCATAATCATAATCAATATGATATTTATAAAATACGGGATAGATTGATATGCCATTAAAACGATTTCAAAATATAAATCTTAATTAAAATCCCAGTTTCGTTGATTAATATGTTTTCGTTTATTTGTTGTAATCTTGCATTAGATTACATTTTTGTTATATTGGTATACTGTCAACCTTTGATGTCGAGTCATGTAAAATAACCGATGCGAGTTTTTTTTTTTTTTTTAGCTTAAAAAATAAAATATCATTTCTTAAAGCAGGAGTCTATTTTCTTTTTTTTTTTCTAGCAAGGAAAGCTTAAACACGGTGCAAGCACAGATAGTCGGCCATGTCTCATGTTTTACAGTAAAAAATCATTGAAATCAGCATATATTCCTATGGTTTAACTTAAATTCGCATCAAATCATAAATCATTTAGTTTATATGTTCCAATGTACTGAGCTAATTTTGAAAACATATCACAAAATATAAAAAGTAAAAACAAATAAATTTGCTTTGTTCTATACATGCCAGAAAAAAGGAAGGTTTCCCGCGTGATTGATATTTCAAAAAAATAATAGTTTACTCCTGATGATCTTACAACCGACTATGGGCTTAATGACATCTAACTTAATTTTGTTGTTCACATGATGCCCTTGAAGACAAAAGTCTTCCTCTACATTTTGACGATGTATTTTGTCAGTATAAAACTTTGTAGCTTTAATTATTTCATGATTCTTTAACAATTTCAATGAAATATATACCATACAGAGTGGTCTAGACGCCTGATTTATATATTTGCAACTAGTGGCCAATATAAAGAGTGAAATACAATTTGAGAACAATGTTGATAAATTAAAGTGTCATGTTTTCATCAATAGAAAATGAGTTGGTATTCAACCACACCTTGTCAACTTTATTAGCTTGTGATTCGTGACACAATAGAGTGAGTGGAGGCTGCTATTTATTTTCAATCCATGTAAAATGATTAAAGGGGAAGAGCATTTCAATTTCTAAAGAATAATAAAATACGCCGGTTATCAAATAGGTCCTCGTGCGGTCTGGAAATACAAGAACGTCTCGACGCTCTTGTATTTCCATGACCGCGCTCTCCCTATTCGATAACCTATACATGTCGAGGAGTTCCTCAAAAAGGTGTTCGTTTTCATATTGAACCCATCTATAAATTTTTAATGTTATTACCGTTGTGACTCTAGTCAGCTAGATGAGCCAAATTGGCACATATATCTACAAAAGTAGGAACACCGTTTTGTAAAAATGATTATTAATTGTATACTTTAGTATATCAAGTGATTTTATGCTAAAACTAGATAAATTATGTGCTCCTAAAAAAGCACAATTATCTGCAATCTTTTTGTATATACTATATTTGAATATTATGTTTCTCAAATTTTTTTCTCGATAACTAATGGAATAAGATCCCATTTAATGTTAAATATTGATATGATCTAGAAAAAGGTCAATATGTAGGCAGAATATACATAGCTTCTTTGTTATAGCTTTATAAGATAGTTGAGTCGCATTGTAGATTTCATATATTATTAAAACATAAAGCAGAGAGCTAATAAAGTTACAATAATTGGCTTCAACGCGAAGTGAGGTACTGGACACCACGAGTATCGATTATGTGTCACAGTGCTTTTAATTAGCGAGCCTTGATTGATGACGTCGATGACGTGTGCAGTATGAATGCGACACACCTTTAAATTAGCCAATTAGGGGCCAGGGATTCCGGTCAGTGGTTTCAGCAGGGCGAAGAAAATTACATTATGATTTTAGGGGTGGGTGTCTTAAAAATTAAATATCTTCTATACCATTTATCAAATCGTTATCGTAATATCCTATGCACCATATTGGATAGCTATTTTATATCAATGTTTATATATAACTTGTGTTGTGATTTCTAATGTATAGTAAATCGATTCACGGGAACAAATTGAATTTTATCGAGTGATTGCAATATCTGCATATTTTCGTAAACGAAAAGATTGCAGATAATTATTACTAATCAAAACTTATTATAACATTACTTGACCTGATTAAAACACCTTATGAATATCAATATTGACATTATGAGGTTGACTAGTTCCTGGGTCCAAGGGTTCAAACAATTAAAATTACGAAAATTAGCATGTTCCCCTTAAACAATAATGTAGCAGTTTGAATGGTGGCTAATAAAAAATAATTTCTGCATTCTAAATGTAAAAACGCTCATCATTACGAGGGGTGGAAAGAACAATTACACTCTGCAATTGTATTCTGAATTTACAAGAGGGGTTCATGACAATTCACACTATTGCATATGTGCGACATTACATGAATTGTGTATATTTCTTTTTTGCACATTCATTTGAATGAATTGTAAATTTAAATTTAAATTCTTTTGTAAAACATTTACTGTTAAAAGTATATTATAACTTTTTTATTACACTAGTCAATAGTCAAAATATGACTAGAGAAGTATTGTGTGTTTTAACATAATTTTGGGTCACTTATAACGAATCTAAGCTTAAATATTATGTATATTTTAAGCCACAAATTTATTAAACATAGGCCCAAAAAAGCAGAGTTTTCTTGGGTCGTAGGGTTACATTTTATTTTGCAATATAGATTATGGCATGTTTCATAAAGCGGGACATGCAGAGCTTTAGATTAAATGCGCCTTAATTTAAAACTACACTGAAAGTTTCAATCCAGTAAACTTAATGCGATCTCCAAAAATATGAAATTCAGGTCATCGTAAACGACTTTTTGATATGGTTGAATACAATCATAAATTCTAACATAGGACAGCCATGAGATGATAAAAAAGAAAAAAAATAACATAAAATTGAATAATTTTACATGTTATATTTTTTCATTAAACGTAGAACATTTAAGAAATAGAAAGGCTGAGTCCGATGAGCTTCCC
Organism: Hydroides elegans; assembly: GCA_001703475.1. Classification (NCBI taxonomy): domain Eukaryota; kingdom Metazoa; phylum Annelida; class Polychaeta; order Sabellida; family Serpulidae; genus Hydroides; species Hydroides elegans. The sequence continues at coordinate 11,110 of LQRL01076007.1, forward strand.
ATGTTATAAATAATTATTTATCGATTCAATTCAAAATTCCTACTGTTTTGTGAAATAAACTCAGTGAACCACGCTGTGAAGAGTTTTAGAGAAAAATAAATATACGCCAAAACGTTCCGTCCGATCCCATAGATGTTTAGCATAGAGATGTTTTAGAAAATATCACTCATGTCTTGTTCGACTGATTTTGATACGGTTTTTTTTTTGGTGATTTGAAGATTCAGTGTTTCTAATTTAAAACAAAGACGATGAATAAAATGCTTGCATCATCCATCAAATTTAAGCTGATCGAGGCACTGGTTTCGCCACCATCAAGACAAACAATATCATTTTTTCATAAATAATGGAATAACTCCCATTAATCTCGTTATTCAAATCTAAAACAGTATGTTGTTTTATAACAAAAAATCAAATGTTCATGAAGTGTTTATTAATGTTTTATAGCTTTGAAAATATGGGAAACGCAAAAGCTAACGCTAAACGGAAACATTTGTATTTAAATCTAAACATATCTATTTGCTAAAAAATGTGACCTCATAGAGAAATTTGGACGTCATTTTTTTTTTTAATAAAAAAAAAATAGTTTAAAAAAACCCCCAAAAAGACCCCAAATTAGTTAAAAACACATAAAGAATTTCCCGTCAAAAAAAAATAAGTTAAATTTTGTTGTCTTGGGTTATTTAATTAACTCTTTCGGTTCCGCGTTTTGACGTTATTCATTATTCCAAAAAAAAACTAAACAAATTTCGTTTTGCCATTTAAAAATACCGTCAGGTTTATTCCTCTTAGAAAACAGTAATAATGCCGGATTTGAAACATTTCTTTTTCGATTCATGTAGCATCTCTTGTCGTAGTGTTATTGATTATACTTTTAAGTCCAGCTATCTTATACATATCTGCATCAATATATCGTCCATTTTTTCGCGAAGTGACGAATAGGCTTTTTTCCCATTTTGAGATATAGGCAAAAGAATATCTTACCATTTTCAAACGAAATTATCATATACCTTATCGTTTACCTTATTAAGTTACCTAAATAATAAATGCATATACATTATCAAACACCTTATTATGTTACCTAAATTAATACATGCATTGAATAACCATAAATTTTATTACTGCAATGACGTCATCAAACTTATTCGTCACTTCGCCAAAAAATATTAAATTCCAACAATATCTCAAAAACTAAAATAAATAGGATATTGAAACTTACGCATTTGAAAGACATCATTAAACAATGTTCAAATTTGGTGTTAACTCAAAAATCGTTAAAAATGCCTATTCGTCACTTCGCGAAAAAATGGACGATATTATGTCTGACTTAGTTAATCTAACGATAGGAATGTTCAAAATAAGCCGTTAAAGCCCAAAAAATGAGATCAGGACAGCCAGTGCAGTTCAGTGCAGTTCATGCAGTGATCAAATCACTATTTTCTATATATAAGGCAGGCTACGGCATTTTGAACTAACTGTAACTTGTGAAGGTTAGCCTTTTAAATGCAGATATATTCGATAAATATATCATGTCATTAAAATCATAGGAAAATATTTTCTAAATTTATTAATATTAAGTGATCAGAGGCAATAACCATCGCATCCACTAAAGATAGATACATTGAAAAACTATCAAAACTATTTTTATTTTTTCCAGATATTTAATGATTATGACTCGACGCTGATAAGAAAACGACAGTGTGGCCGTGCATTTAATTTTTTTGTTTCGCTGTTAGGATTTAAATTGTCAACGCACATTGACTTATATATTAAAGTTTGTGCTACCTGTGAATTTAGATTTAAGCTTGGTGAATTAAAACCATTAATGTACTAAAATATCATCACTTTCTAAAATCCTACAGTTGAAATTGTTCACTTACAAAGACTAAATTGAAAGCTTTTTGACCTGTAATTGCATTTAGATTTTCTCAACTCAAGGTAATGAAACCTTTCAGAGTGTGGTGTGCAGGGCACTTACTAACTTTAGAAATATCTAACATAGATGTTCAGAATGTTCGACAAACCCTATTCCATTGAATTTATGTATATATTTGAAATCGTGTTTCTCCATATTGTAGCACTTACCGATATTCAAGCCGACAAAAGGTATTGAAATTAAAATACAAATTGATGTAAAACGATCCATATTTAATAGGAAAACCATTTCTATCACATATCATGTGTTAACTAGAGAATGATCATTTTTATAATGGGAAGATGGAGCCAAATCATTGCCGCTGGATATTTATTATGCACAACAAAAATTGACATTTAGACATTTAATTGAAATTTGCATAAAAACAAGTTCAATAATTTTGGGAAAATAAGAGCCCTGGCCATTGTGTACCCTTGCATTGATAAGTGGGTATATTGTTGTAAGTATGTGGGTTCTGCATGTTTTTTTTCAGCATAATTGCTTTGTGGTAATCGAATACAAATGTATATGTGTGTAAGGATGATCTTAAGAATTCATATAATTTGATTACGATATCTACGAAATTACTACCTTTGTTTTAACAGTAGAGTAAAACCAACTAAAGGTATATTTAAAGGCTTATGACAGAGCTCATTTGTATTGGAACTTTACTGAAATGGTCGTTTGGTGCTTAGACCCCAAGATGTGTCTAGACTTCTTTTAATCGACTAAATGGACTGACTATTAGTCCGATCGTAAGAAAATGAGAGGGGGGGGTAGTTTCATGTCAACCTTTTAAAAACCTTTTTTTTATTAATAACATACCTTTGTTGATTGCTATTGTTCGCTTTCACTTTCACTACAGGTATCCGATTGATATTGTTCGACTTCACATACGTCTTGGGAAAATTCGTCTATTTTCTTTGGTTTGTAAATGTTAGGTTTCGAGCATTTTTCGTATGATTTGCTCTTAACACAATCATAAACAGTTGTGCGTCCCACTCGCAAAACGGTTGCCAATTTTTAATGTATTTAAAAAGTAAATTCACGTTGTTTTTTTTCTTTATTTTCAAGCCTACAAACTATTCATTTAAATATCTAATATCTTTGTATTTAGTTGGGTAAATTTTGAAGCCAGATTGTGATGTAGCCATGATATACTATTTAATGAATAAAGTCTAATAATAATTTACTCACAGCTCTGTTTAAACTGTAAGGAATGAGGCATTCTAGCATTTCCCTTATGCACATGAATCTCCAACCAATGATATACCATACCAGGGGGCAGCATTCATTTGCAGTCAATCATCACACCTTAATTGCTTATTGAACTAGTTATGAGTCATCATCGACCCTAATAACTGACATCTCTCCGTGCAGTATAATTTTTATTATCTGCTATCTTTTTCGTTTACGAAAACGGAGCAGATTATATTTTTGGTCAGGTTTTAAGAAAATAATTTGTCACTCGCATAACTATGTTTTTGAGTCTATAAACAACCACAAAATGCATATCATAATGTAACATATAACGTGAAGTTATTTATTAGCTGGTAAAAATTACAAGATATTGATTTGGTTGGCAATAAACGTTGAAAAACTCAAATCGGGCATTTTATGATAAATCATATTTTGTACGTCCCTATAAAATGTGCCGATTTCTTATTGGCTAAAGCGACACGTGTCAATCAACCAGCAATCAATAGAGTTGGAAGCCTAGAGAAGGCGGGATATTGTCGCATTATTTGACGTAATAATAATTGCGTCAAAGGGCAAATGCAGTTTTTAGAAATACCTTCTTATAAAATGTTGTTTATTAGAATAATTGACAGCATGAAATGTTATCAATTCAGTCAAGAAATATATATTGGATTTTCTATATTATTGTAACATTGCATACTTTGGTTGAAATACCAAAGAATAAACAAACAAATAAACTATCTATGGCAATAATCGATAAGACGGTTATGGTTTAGGAAAACTTGCTTTGAATAAGAAAAATGTTTATATAAAAAATATCGTTTAGATAAATTTTATTTCCATTTTATTTAAAAGAAAAGATATCAGATTTATATGCTCTATATGAGCATAGTATCCCTTTCGTTAAAACTATATTGGATACTATATTTTCTTAAAATAATCGATTATATTTGTCTTGATAAAACATATTTGGATTTTACCAAGATTATTTATAATATTCCCCTCTCCCTATACATTCACATTTTGAATGGTTGGACTTTAAGGTCATTGAGTGAATTCTAAGAAATCTGAATTGATTGTTTGTATTGTAGAAATCACTCATCCGGTAAGGTGCGACTCTTCTATAGGTACCAACACCATGTTTT
>LQRL01076008.1:375-12086 GCA_001703475.1 Hydroides elegans
ACCGTAAATTTGAAATGCGCTCTCATTTTTTGCGCTGCTATTTTCTTTCGATAAATTACCTTTTTTATTTGACCCGTTACTTAGCAACGAAAAATAAGTATTTGCAGATCCGTTACTCTGTCGTGATTTTTTTGCCCTCTTAATTTTCGGTTTTGTATTACACGAGAACTCACGCACAAAAGTGGTTCTAAAACTGCGACTACATACACAATAGATTAAGAAGTTTATAGCAGAATTAACTGTGACGAAAACATTACTGACATTACTTATATAGCGCCTTGGTAGATCAACCGTTGGAATAGACGATTCGAAGACCTTTGTTATTGAAAACAAAGCATGTGAGACTAGAGCCAGGGTATTGCAAACGATAAACGTTACCACTATACCGACAACGATCGCGGTTATACTGTTGCTAAGTCGTGACGTTTCGTTGCTAACGGAGCGCTGTAGTAGCGATTTAGCTTCACGCGCAGCGGAACGCAATCCAAAAACGAGGTTCGCGTTGAATATAACCATGATTGCCATTGGTATAATATACATCATGAGAAACGTGAGTACGACTTTGTAACCGATGATGTAAACATCGTTTTGTGCGAAGGGTCTCGTACTGAACACCAAGTGCTTGCCGTGTTGAACGAAATGCGATTCGAAGAAAACGGGCAGGCAGAAAACAATGGAACAAATCGTGATCGCGATCACCTGGTAGTACGCGCCTTTTAATGTGATAAGTCTCTGCGCTTGCAGCGGTTTGCACACGGCGATATAGCGATCAAGTGTTAACAGCGTTGTAAGCCATGTTCCAATCATGCGTAGAACGTATAGCGTCGGCATGACGTACAAATAGATATACAACGCGTATATATCGTTATACCACTCCATGACATTGTGGCACCAGTGTACATAGCGCATTGTACGCAGCGGTATCGCAGCGAGTAGAATAAGCGTGTCAACAATCGCCAAATACCTTAGCAACAATGTCGTTGTTAAGAAGGGTTTCTGCCGACACATGACGTAGAACGACAACAAATTCCCAATGACGCCAAAAAGAACAATCGGTGGCGTGACGTAAACGTCAGCTACGTAGCTGAAATAACGAACGCCGTCGGTGCATCTGAATTGGGACGAATCGGGATGACCCATTTGGCCAGTATCCGATGTGTCGTTTGTAGCGTTTAGTCCGAATGTTTCGTTTGGCATGTTGTCGAAGGGGTCGGACATCGTTGTGAGATCGCTGATAATACTGGAGGTATTCATCGTTGATGGTACCATATTATATATGATTTTAACGTTTTGTGATTGTTTTTATCTTGCTCGATAATTTGAGCGAGTCGCAGTGTTTAGTTGTATCGACGCTAAGAATGAAAAATGAAGAATGAAGTTTTAAAAAGGCATCCTCATAAAGCAAAAAAAAACTGTGTACAAAGGTAGGTGTCCCCCTGTGTCCTCTCTGTGTTAGTTAGAGTTTGATGAGCAATTTAAAACTATATCCTTTGAGTCAATTATCTTGTTGAGTTTATATTCCGAACTTTGAAGAAATATATCGTTTCGATAAGTGTGTCACATCGCGATAAAAATCATGTCATTGTGACGCGTCTTTATCCGTTTGACGCCATATCATATTCAGACTCATATTTAAGAATAACAGAACGCTTATCCAATAAGTAAGCTACTTCAGTAGAATCCGTATGAGTGTTCTTCGATCTTTTACTGGACCTCGCTTTCAATCTCCAATCTGTAATACCAACAAAATAAGAGAAGTTAATTCACACACAAATATATGGCATATTCTTCACAAATAATGCTATATTCTAAACAAATAATTCCTTATGAATCCGGAGCATTGTCCAGATTGTTTGGTTTATTGTTTTCATTGAGTTTTGAGCAAATCCCCCTTTCGCAAAACCACTTTTCGGGATGAATTCCAATTACTGAATGAAAACAGAGACTATATACTCGACTTTATATATGTAATGTGAGAGAGAATGGAGTTAAAAGCTCGCGCTTATCCAATCTCTCTCCCTTTGTATGTTATATTTTAATGGCTCCACAGATTAGCGATTATCACAACACAACGCTGTACGATTAAGTTTCAACTAGATTAACCTCAATAGCTTATACAATTTAACCCAGTTTTAAGTGTAACCATCCTCTGTGTCTATTCATGTTTGTTTGTTTTTTTTTTAATAAAAAGTGCGGGCTAGCGAGAATAAACATAAATTAAATGTTGAGCTGCTTGCTTTACGATTAGACTAGACTCTAAGGCAAACATATCAAAAATGTGATTCTAGTCACAGATGTAGATTTTATCGAATACACGATTAGGTTTTGCATGTGATTCCAAACAGTTCATGGTTATTTTAGAAAGTGAATTATAAGAATGATTTAAACCTCTTATGGAGTGAGATTCTTATGAAGGTCTATATTCATTTGTTAATAATACAAAAAAGTTTTTCTTAATGTTTCATTTAGCAGTAAGGTCAAAAAACCGTGTTATTCTTTTTTTTTTTTTGAAAATCGGTGCGCGCCCGCAAACTTTTTTTAATAGAAAAAAAAGGATAGACGCACAGCCCTAAATCGACGCGCGCTTACGAGATTTTTTTTTTTGCCTAACTTCGCCTACTTTATTTTATTAGACTTTGCTTGTTTCATTTTCATCAACAACAACGTCGTTCCCAACTGAATCAATGAGGAAACAGACTTGTTTTTATTTTTCTCCTCAAATGGAGAAAGTGAATGGAAGTTTTCTTTCTAATTGATTAATAACTCGATGTTATACATTTCCATCATAATTAGTTCTAATAGCCCATTGTTCAATTCCATACACTAAATTGACTTTTGTTAAAAGCTGTATGTGATAAAATTTTCGCAGATTATAAGACTACAGATAACACGTGGAAATACATTATCTCTTTACACATTTCAAGCTGTGAAAATGTGTTAAGATGAATGGAAAACCAGAAAAACCCATAAGTCATTTTAGAAATTATATACAAAATAATGCACTGTACAATACATGTTTCAATACAAAATTATATCGAGGTATTACTTACATCTTGAATATCAATCAAAATCAAGAGAATTTCATTATAAATCGAGGCATTATTATGTTAAATTGAGTTGAATAAGAAAAGAAAAATATTACGATGGAAGGAATATGAGGTTCCTAAAAATCAACTTTGTCAAAATCTATGCATTTTGAGCCATACCTGTTTTTTTTTCTTGAAATTAATGTATCACTTTATGAACAAATATTAACAATAATTTATAATAATTCCTTTAGTTTATCTTTACAATGAGACCTTTCACTTACCTTGAAAATGTTCAGAATCAATAATACACTTTGGTTAAAGTATAATTGTTTTGATTTTAAAATCAGATATCAATTTTATAACAATTCCGTAATTTCAATCATGACTTCATTACAACTTTTCACTGTCTACCCTGCTCCCTTAACATGCTGTTCTTTTATATGTGCTCGGTCAGTTGATGATATGCTACGTCTGAGGACATGATTATTGCTCAGAATTGCGCAAAAAAAAATCAGGAGAGGACAGTCGTTCGAAAGTGACAGAGCGAAAGAGAGGGTGAGATGTGATGTTGCTCAAATTGAGTAAAATGTGAATGTGATGCTGGATATGATATCGGCCAAAATAAATGAAGGCATCCATCCATATTAAGAGTGGTTTAATAAACAAATCACCGAACCATTTAGGGATTTACTCTAATATTGTATGCACAATCCAGATGTTATACAATGGTTTTAAATGAAAAAATATTGATATGGCGAACCTATATTTTTGGAATGATGTCTTTATATAAATTTTCAAATAACCCCAAGCCAATGCTAAATGCCGATATTAAAAAAAACTCTTTTCATAAAACATTAAACCATTCCTTATCATGCTTTAAGATATATGTCAAATCCCAAGCTCTTTGATATGATGTAAAGCTTAAGTTTTGTCGCCTTAGGTGTGAGAATTGAGAAGTCATTAACTGATCCACAGATGGGCAAAAAATATCAAATCGACTTAAAATATAAGAACATTTGATCAAGACTTTACTGATATATTTGTTTTTCACTTTTTTTAAATTCAAAATTTGTTCTTCACTAATCTTGAAGGGCACTCCACGACACATTTTTCAAAAAGTTGTTAAATCTTCTTAGAACAACTTTACTAAGAGGAAAAACAACAGATTACTCCTTTTTGAACATAAATATTTTGCAAAAAAGGTGTTCATTTTTTCCAAGCTAGCTGAACTGTTCCTCATTTTCTAGCCAGCTAGGAGTACAAAAGGAACACATTTAGCAAAAATTAAATTGTTGAATATAACCGAATCGCCTATCATGAAAAAAAATACAGATTATAAGACAATTGCAATCAATTACAATTAATTTGCAATTAATCATCTCATAAATTCTTACAAAATAAAGAAATTATCAAAAAGGTGCTCCTCAAAAGGCAAAAATCTCCAAGCTAGAATGAATTTCATCAAAATCTCCAAGCCAGCTGAGATTTGCTGGGGAACACCTTTTGTGAGGAACAGCTCGTGGGGGACTCTTCTAATCTTTTGTAAACGCTGCCCAAATATATAGCAAACCAAACGGACTTGTTTACTCTATTTTCTTTCAAATTCGCAGCGGTTTCAGAAAAGTCAACTGGCTGGTGAACGCATCCTTATACAGAGTTCTACCTCTGCTTTGTGAAAATTATTATTCATCACAGCATCGAATGAGATACATATGGATGTATGGATTTATCTTAATTATTGTACAGTTTTTTAATCAAACATAGATCCGGATATCAGGCGCTTCTTTGCAAATTGAGTGCGTGATAATTTCGAAATGCGTATAAAGAAAATGACTTTAATTGAACCACAGGACTCATGTTATAGAAATCGATTTATCTCAATCAGTGATTAAATAAAAAAAGGACACTTTCTTGCAAGAAGCGAGAAGTTGAATGAAGAATGAATTGAAGCACTGGTTTTCATTAAGAGATAGCATGATGCTCTGATCCATGCCCCAAGATACAAAGGTCGTTTTGCTTTTTATTAATGATTATCTTTTAAAAACAGAAATGAACATTTATAATATAAATTATATTTTCCGAAAAAAAACCGGAAAACTATAACTGCATTGCAAATAAATATCGAATTTTTAGGTTATTTCAATAATCAAGATGAGTGATTTTTAATTTTTGCAAAAATATATCTTAAAGTGATTGTGACCGAAACCTTGTTCGGAAACTGCACTTGAGAATTTCATAAGTAAACCTAAACAATTATAAGAAACAAATAAAATAAATAATTATTAACGAAACCATCACGGGGGTCTGATTAAAACTATTAGCATGTTGCACACATATGTTTGTTTCTTTTTTACTAAAGTTGCGTTGAGCTTTTAATACAGAATCCTTGCCTTACTTCAGGCAGAGCGATAAAGCAAAATATGAATTTTATGTTTCATTAAAATAATGTGAATTTGGACAACAACCCATTTATGCTTTACAAATTTGAGTTATGATATGGAAAAACTCTAAGGCAATATACTATGCCACTCTTGAAATGCCAATAATTGAATATTAAAAAATCTGATTTTGTTTGTATTTTGCAATAATTGTAGACATTCAGATCACTGGCACATAACCGGAATTTTCGTCCATCAAAAGTAGAAAAAAATCCAGCTCATTTTTTAGATAGACAGTCCATGGTAGAATGGAACATTATTTTTTAAAATAAAAAATGGATTTAATTGAAATCCTTTACGATAACCAAAAGTGTAATGAAATCCGAGACCAAGTCAAGGAAATATTGTATGTGCTCAAAATGAAAAGGCCTTCCATTGAAATGTTGCCTTCTTTTAAAACTTTTCCAAACATAAATATATTTTATATTTACAAATGCAGATGGAGGATTATAATAAGCTTAAGAGTTTCAAGATGGGGACCTATTAAAAAAGATGGGTTAAGACAGACTTATACTTATCGACCCACTGACATTAAGCAGCATTTTATTCATAAATTGGAGAGAAAAAAATAATAAAGTTTATGCATGTTTATTTTCCTTTTATTATGAAATTAAGCCACCTTGGTACAATTCATGTACATTTTTAGAAGCAACACATGTTTCTTATATAAACGGTTAATACTTTGGTTAGGAATTACAATAGCTAAATATTTATGTGCAGTAATTTGTTTGTTCGAATAATCGCGTATGAACCTTGAAAAAGCTTATATGTCACATACAAACATAAAATTGAAACAGACAATGTTTTAAAAATGTTACGTTAATATTACTTTTCAATTATCCATTTCAAAATAAGATAAAATTAACTGCTTTCGTACAGTTTTGCTATCGTGAAGAAGCAATTTTTTATTAGAAATGTGATTATAATTTTATTTCGAAATTCAAAAGTGATTGGAAACACATGTCAATTTAAATTATACAATGAAGCAATCACTCACCTAAGAGCAAAAAAAGTATTCCGACATTTTTAATAAAGCCAATGAAGCTACAAACTTCTATTCTATGATTTTTAGTTGCATTGATAAAATGTATTTTCTACTCTAATAATTCTATTCACAAAAACAGAGATCAATATAACCACAATACATAAAAAAATGCATGTAAGTCATTGCAAATATAAAATAGATTGATGTTTATAAATTGCACATGTTCCTAAGTCATTTTCTACCTTATCTAACAACAAAACATCATCTTCATAATAAATATAAACACACAAATAAGTATACCATATAAATAAAAATCATTAAAAATTTCAGCTTAAACATAATATATCCTTTATCTACGATTAACTGTACATAAATGAGTATTCAAATCATTTTTTCTTCAGAAATATCATTCGGTGCAATCATGTTATCACGGTGATTGTGTATAAACTGTTTCGCTATTTTACAAATCAGATACACATTCTTTTGGATCGATGCATATAAAAGTTACAAACAAGAAAAGATTTTTCACGAAAAAAAATAATAATAGCACGTGACTTACAGCAATACATATTATATAAAGTCATACAACTTTATAATTCTGTATGCTAATGAGTTACCTCTTAAAACCGATCATACCAAAACTTGCTAATAATGTGAAACACAAGTTACCGTAACAATAACCAGCACAAAAATATCATTTAATGTCGATTTCATTGGTTCTTAACATGCAATCGTTTAACCTGAGGGAAGAAGATAATCATTTTTTTTACACTTTTGATACAAAGCAAGATAAAAGAAAGGCGTCAAATATTAAGAGGATAAGTATCTTCAAATGTTTAAACAGGTTGCCGATCTGAAGACGGTAACACAAATGCAATACGGGGACGGTAATGCATAGATTGTGAAATTGCAATTTGTCAAAATTAAAAAATATATTTGAACTTTGAGGCATTATGTCCCGTTCTCAGTAAGTTCGAATGAGATTCATGAATTTTATAATAGAAGAATACAAATAGATTTGTTTGGACTTTTCTAATTGTTAAATGTAAGATGATACTCAGAATATCATGTATTGGTTATACCGTCCACAATAGCAAAACCGTGTTTCTACAATGACATAATTTTCAAAAAATATATAAACATCATCATGTTCTAAAACCCTATTCATTGATATCTCAAATTACAACTTTTTTTCTTGCGTAAATGTGACAGCAAATTACTACAAAATCATCGTTTTACATCTCAGATCACAATTCTAGATGACTTTTCAAATCTCTTTATCTCTATCTCTCTCGTGTAAATACGTTTAGTCATAGATTTATTAAACTATTGAAATTGGACAAAAATAGATAATATTACCCGGACATGACTTGTGATGCGAGTACAATTTTGTACTAATCTATTGAAAAAAAATACTTGAAAGAAATATTACAGATAAATAAAAATATTTATCTTTTGAACATTTGTAAAGTCAAGGTCTAATTCATTCCACTTTATTAAGCGCAATGTGCCGAATTGAATACTAATTACACGACAATATATTGTTTTATTTTGTTTTTGGCCCAAAGGGAAGTTCTTAAAACTACTTATTAAATTACTGCATTTAATATAAAAATAGAGGTTTCATTATTTGCCACATCTTTAATGGTTACCCGATAAGCTGGCGAATGAAATGGTGTTTATGTTCAACATCCTGGTATCAGATTACTGGATGCAATAATTGATCGATTGAGCAAGAAAGTCCTAGCCGCGGGGATTGAATCCCCTCATTTCTAATGTACGAAACGATTAGATTCGATAGTGAGGAAAGGGTGGCGATATTGATATATATATTCGTCAGGTAAACAGATGAATAAATAATTGAATACATATATCCAAATTAAATATTCATATATGTAACAAGAATATAACTATGTATTTTTTAAACACAATCTAAAACCAAATTAGCCTGATATGTTTATACGTAATACTTATTTTTACATGACAATATTGGGTTGAAAAAGGATAACATAAGCCTATATAGCCTATAATGTAATATCTAAATGATAAACTAGATACAACTAAAACTTTCATGGGAAATATAAACAGTATTTTTAACCAAAATGTATTTGTCAAAATTATTTAAGAATTTGAACATAACCATTTATTTCGATTTTTTCGACTAATTTTGGCGATGCTTATTAATGTAAAGCATAAACCAATGATATATAGATCCATGAAATGTTAGGAAGCTTTATGATATTGAAGCACTGGTTATTTTATAATTGAAGCTTACATAAACTCATATCTTACAATTTTTATTCTAACACCCTGATACAATCCATTTACTCAGTATCGATAACAGCGTAGCTAAAAGCAGTTTTTTTTTCTCAACCAAATCAAAGAAGCGTTGGTCTGTATCTAAGCAGAATATCTAAAACTTCTGCCATTGGTCGCTTTTCTATTTCTCCCATTCGAATGTCAAGTTTCTCCACCATGATGTTGATTTGCTGAATTGGCATGATTCTGTAAAAAAAAAAAAAAAAATATTTGCAAAAATATATAATTCAATTTTTGTTCGATAAAAAATTAAATATACGTGTTATTTTCCAAGCATGGTTTTCAACATGTTGATCCGTTTTGAGCATTTTTGTCTACCATGAACTTCATATGTTTTATTAAATAATTTGAAAAAAAAAATCTAGAGTTTCAAATCCACATACATTGCAGGGTAGTACATGAATAAGCATTCAGAAAAATATTAGTAGGTACAATAAGAAGAAACTATTTTAGGATGTTTGTGTCTACTAAGGCTCAAAGTTTAAAGATACAAATATTGCAAATAAATCATATTTGCCATTTGGTCTGCAAAAATATTTCTTAAAATATGTTTGCACAGAAATAGAGCCAAATGGTCGCTCAAAACAACATTCAATAAATATAAGCTTCATGACGCCAAATTTTACGAAACAGCTGTTTTTTGTAGTTATAGCGTCTTACGTAGTTACTGACCTACCGGGTATACCGAAATCAGTGAAAATGTGTATCGCATCTTGGCCAGAGATGCACAGACGCTTCTGATTTCATTAAGAAATATTGCATTCAGAATAAAAAGGCAAATAATGCATTTGAAGTGTTCAGAAAAATCATATTGCAGTTTAATATATGCATTATTTAGTAACCTCTCGTCTTTGATTCAGTATAACCGCCAAACTGATCACTTATAATTAAGATAATATAGCCAGATATATAGCCAGTCCTTTCATAGAACATGACGAAAAACTCACAAACAATCTGGACCAAAGGTCGAACATTGCGAAGCTTGCTTTTTTTTTCAATGAGTTTACTATTTTGGCTTCACAAATTTCTTCGCTGCTCAAAATATTTACTCAAACGGTAATTATTGTTCGTCCTACATTTTACACACGTGTCAACTCCTAGGTAAGATGGAAAACATTGAAGACAATTGACTTGAATGTATATCTAGACCTTGCTTTGACAACGATGGTTGGGATCCAACGAGCAGATAATGGAATAGATTGAAAGACTAATTAGTGGGTGGATACATCCCATGTTTATCCGCTTATGTAGATGCCTTATGGTCTTATTCAATGCTAAGGTTTTATTGTCATCCAAGAACTGCTCAAAGAATCAAGTGACATGATGTCACGTGACAAGATGTATATATTGGCATGTTGCAAAAATAATATAAAAAGAATGCCTTATTTTCAAATTTGCATGAAATTGACCAGTTGTATTAAAAAAAATGTTTTAATCTAATTTTAACACAAAAGGTTATATTTATGTAAAAGAACGTGAAAAGGTTTCTATTTACGAATCCTACCGACCCTAATTTCACAATAAATTAATGTTTTGTTCATGAGTAGTAAACAAGATTTCAGTAGAAATATAAGCATCCTTAGCGCTATAGCACGATGCCATGTTTTATTTATCACATTTTCAAATAACTGGACTTTGGGCCCAATAATTGTTTATATATTTTTTTTATTAATTTAGTTAGGCGCATGCGAAAATGTCTTCTTTATGGGAAAACATTGTGCAATAATGCACCTTCAAAGATGATAAATTCAATAAATGTTCATAAAGAAAGAATGATTCGTTCCGAATTGCTGTGAAACGATGGGAAACCAACAAGATGGTTTACAATGATCAGTCAGTGTAATGTGACTAAAAATGTAGGTAAGCTTATGATGTCAACACATCCAATATTAACCTGCTTCAAATAAGAAAATCATAAATCAAACAATGATGATACAGAACGGACAACCGATTAGTTTGCTCAATTTGAGGCTAACAACGTAAATAAAAACTCTAAAATGACAAGCACAATCCTTATTAAAAGAAGCAGGAAACAAGACAAGACAATCATGATTTCTAAATGAACACGTCTGTGACACCGACCCCTTCACAATGGCAATATACAGTGTATAGGGTGAGTACACAATTTTAACGGGTATTTGCAAGGACTTTTTCAGGACTTGCAGGACTCTGTAACCACCCCGAGTATACATGTAGGCCTACTCATCTCAAATCAAATCCGGAAACGCAAATATTCGGATGTCCCATACATACTTTCAAACGTATGCTTGACCCCATACTCTGCAGTCTATGTTGACAATTAATCTGTAGCCAGATAAGTGCATACCCATCCCCAACCACAGTCATCTTCCCACCAACCTACACTCCCTACAAGCCCCCAACCCCACCAACTTCCCCATTCACTCTACGCCGCCCTCCCCCACACACTCTCATCCCGACAAAAGCGAGGGCCAAAGGATGAAGCCTGTCATTTTAATCTTATCGTCTAATACGGATGATGACAGCGGGGAACAAACATTTATTAATATTCCTATGATGACCACATGATGGCTCTGCTTCCGACTTGGCAGCAAAAGGGCCTATTAATAGATATGGAGCAAGACATTGAGGAAAGGTGAAGAGTAGAGATGTGTTTGGAATGAGGAGTTGTATCATGATTTCCATATTTAGAACATTTAGATTTTAGGAGAGTGGGAAAAGAGCGGCGGTGGGAGAAAGGGAAAGAATTAAGAGATTGAAATAGAGAGATTAGTATGGTGAGGGACGAGGGAGAGAGAGAGAGAGAGAGAGAGAGAGCTGGAAGAGATATTTTTATAAAGATAGAAAGATAGGTAGAGGGAGAGATATAAAAGAGAGGGAGAGAGAGAGAGAGAGAGAGGGAGAGGGAGAGAGAGAGAGAGAGAGAGAGAGAGAGAGAGAGAGAGAGAGAGAGGGGGGGGT
>LQRL01076022.1:23001-45764 GCA_001703475.1 Hydroides elegans
ATCGAAAAACAAGTTCTTTATAGAATCGAGTCAACTTAGTTTTCTGTGATGACATTTGGGGCGACACGTCACAGCGAATCAAACAACAAACGTTAATTTCGTTCCAGTACGCGTCCGCTATGACACAGTAAATAGTCGGATTAAATCGATATTTTGCGCTCAGGCTTAACACAACAAACCACGGCTTATACCCCGTACCTTAATGTTTACTTCGTCACTCAAGTAAAAACACATTTATTTTGCAGGGCATACCAACCTCTGCTGTCCATCATTATAAAGCATAAGCGCTTAATTTGCAGCCGCCTATTTCAAATTATATTTGTTTCTCTCTATCGCGACCATTCATTTTTGACAAAAAACACCAACAAGACATCCAAATGGCGATTGTCATAGCAAGCTGCTCAAAAACAGTCCACAGCTTGTTTTTTAGCAGGAAAAGAGGGTTGTCAACTTGCGGTCACAATTCGATTACTCGCAATAAAACGTGCAGCGGGCAGCGTTAATTGAGTTATGATTTGACGGCGCTCGCTTTTCTTAAAGGCGGACGGTTGATTCGTTGTGAGCGCAAAAGTAAATGAAAATGCCATTTCATTCTCTTAATGCAACGCGGTGGTCGCGCGCGAGGTAATTTCATTAGTAAATCAAGCAGCAAAGAATAGAGCGGATTTTTATTTTATCTTATTACATGTATAAGGGACGGGCTTAGAAACGGAGAGAATCCGCTAAGATAACAAGACTCAAAAGCATTGCTAATGAAATATCGTCGTCCATAGTGTGCGGCTTAACATCACCTGTCAATTATCACTTAAGTGGTGACCAGTATTTCAATGACTTGGTCGCAACTCAAAGTTACTGGGTCTCCAGTTTTCCCCCATTTGGTTGAGGAAGTCGTCGATACCAAACATATAATGACACAAAAACATATTATGACATAAAAAATGAAACTTAATATTAATTCCATTTGCTTCTTAGAAAAAAATTATTCTCGCTGTCTCATGCCTTATGCTCCTGTGATATGCGCCAATTAATAGGGAAGTGACCATGTTGTCATTGATTTCTTCCTTTTCTATTTCGCAGATCAATTAACTAAAACCATGCGCCTTTATAGAGTATCATAAAGCCATAAAACCAAGCGACAAGGCGGCGCAAACTGGCAAAGACCCCCCATATAAAGATGTGAGAAGATAGGGACGTTCAACCGTTTGATAGTACAGTTGGGTCCATAGAGGGTATTATATGGAATGGAAGAGCAGTCAACAAGTGAATAGTCACGGTTGTTGTGCTAATGGCTTGTGACAGGCAAAGAAGTCGTAGAGATTGTCGCATCGAGATGACATCGACAACTTCGGGTCCTTAGAGTGGCTTCGGTGCCACGGAGGGGGTGGGATTTGGAAAGCCTACAAGTTATTCAGGGGAGGGGGTTAGGGGGAGAAGGGTGATGCGGTGGAATGGTAGGTGTTGGATGACTTTGGTGTAGAACCTTAAACTGCATCTCTGAGTTTGCGTCGTGTGACGTGGTCATTCATAGAGGGATATAGCACCCAGGGTGTGTTTACGTTCAGCGTCCCTGAACGTAAACACACTGTAAAGGGATGGAATCTAGAAAAATCTCTTCAAATAGATGGGGGAATCTTCTGATAGTAGAGGAGAGTGCCATATGTCTCGGTACAACATCACAAGATAGATACACAAGGATGTCTGAAAACAAGTCCTGATCCCTGTATGATATATTATATAATCAAACTCCCCTTTAAACTGGGAAATCCAAGAGACATGCCCTTTTCACCAAACATAGTGCAATATCCTGGCTGCGCCTGATACCTTTTGCTGATTCAGTTCGATTCGCACTTCGCGATCCCGGTTAAAGACGGGATGAAAGGCGTCATAACTACGTATATCTATATCCTGGTATTCAAATAAATACTTATGGGATTTTTTTAATACGAAAGAGAAATCAAACAACACATCTCTAAAGCACGCAGCCGAAAAAAAAACACAGAGTTATAAAGGAACCTACCAACATTATCAACAGACTTGAAAGGGCATTTCTGTTGTAATATGAATCAAACTCGCATTAAGTGTAGCAATATGACACTTGACGTTTCTTTTAGCCCAATATTTGTACATGAAATATAAGAAACAACAATTTCTATCAAAGGAAATAACTACAAATCAGAGCACTCAAGATAATTTAGGATGACGTCACCGTTACGGAAAGGCTTCAATAATTGATAAATTGCAATATATGCCGAAATTGCAACAGAAAGCACTCCAATAAATTTATCAATAAATTGAAAATAGAACATTCTGCGTCACCATTATGCAATACAAAATCAAACAATAAATCACAAGAGAAATATTTTCAGGCGTAACAATAGTTTTTAAATCTTACAATTACAGAGAGCACTCAAATTGTATTTGACACTGTCACCATTCGAAAATGTCACCATGGCAAAAACTGGGACTGCGAAGTGAATAGCTCTAGTTGATTTGAAATTGTGTCGGAATGCACTGATACAACATGCATTGTATCAAGATTGCTACTCAAGCTAAGCACGAATGGGGAAATTAGACAATTAGGAGACTGCCAGCTAAGAGCCCAACAAAGGAAGCCTTGGTTGGACTGAAAGACATTCACTGCAAATGGACAACAAGACAACCTGTATGTGTGGACAGCGCTGTCAAACCTGTAGACTAGATGGTCTAGACTGGATTCCATCGCGTTGACCATTTTAAGGGATATATTGTAGCGGTCATGGCGACAGTTTTACCTGGCAACGCTAAGTAATTAAATACCTACATGTTTTAGATTAATCGAGTCAGTCAATTTCCGTAAGAGGTTGCTTGTAATATTAACTATTATAATTCCTACGACTTAGTCCATCTGTTTCTTTCAGAAAAGCCTCAGAAAATAGGCCTTTTCATCACAATATATATAGGTGTCTGTCGTTTATATTATTGATGTTACTGCTAAATCGAAAATAATAACGCTATACAATTGTCTTTATAGAATACAATATCATCCTGAACACTACAGTCTAGACTTATTTTAATTTAAATGAGGTGATTTGTTTTATTTAACGATATTAAATGCTCTTTTACAAGTCAAGATGGCACATTTGACTACACTATTCATGTAAAAGATGTAAGACATAAAAGACGAAATAACAATGGAAAGACATTCCGATAGACTCAGATCGGCGACCATGAGAAATCTCGAAAGGATAACACTATGCAAATTACTATCATTTTGAATAAATAATTTTCCTATGAAGTTTTTTTTTTTTTCAAATCGATGCCAATCGAATAAGTATATTGATACAGACTCATTTTGTTTAAATGACTTCCTGTCCGATCCTATGCTCTTTCTGATTGCATAATCGAACTTTGAGTCTCCAGGTAAAGAGCCGTTGGAAACTATATATGAAACCACTCACAATATAAGCGATGAAGAGAAAAGTGCTGATGTTTTTAAAATCTCGACCCAATCCATTCCGTGTTTCCTCGTACCACGGACCAGAAGGCAGTACACTTAAGGTAGCGCGCGAACGTCGGGGCTTAGCGCCCAATCAAACCTGATTCAGTCTCATTCCAGGAGTCAGGTTAATGACAAAGGGACAACGCTCGATGAATAAACCTTGCCCGTGTATTAAAATAAATGGACATTCCCCACAACATAACGATGGCCCAGAGAGTGGATATAGTCATAGCGCATGCCATATTCTAAAAGGCAAAATGAGGATGAAGAGTTTATATTCGCGAACAATAAGTAAATATGTATGGCTATCCGCGAATTGTTATTAACCAATTATGACAAAAGTGTCCTTTTATTAACTGACATAATATGGAATATCTTTCAATTTGCGAAGGTATTAATACTCACTAAGGTCGCTAAAATGATCAAATAAAGCTTTGTTAGTTGATACCATTTATACCGAACCAAAAACCCTTTACGCATTATTGATAGAAATTCCGTTTACTAATGTTCGTCCAGAAATTGTTATTAATCGGGCATATAGGGATTAAGCATCACTCTGTGGATAGGAAAATATCCCTAGACTCGGAATGACCATAGTTGACAAGTGGTCAGCTTTCGTTAGAAAGCGTGAATTAATACGATAACTCATAAAGGAAGACGGGTGGTCGTTAAAACTAGGACGTTCTCTTAATTCTATATTTAAAAAAAATCGTAACAACAACAACAAAATAAAGAAATTTAAAATTAGTTATAAGTCACTCAGGCATGACGATTACCTGTCTCGAGAATTTATATCACATAAATTGTCTGTCAAATTACCATGAGTCAAATCCTATCACCCTGTAATGAGAGCGGAAACTCGTGCGACCCTGGCTAAAAAAAGTAGTTCCAAAATCATAAACTGGGGAAGACCTGTTTTCTTATTCGTGCTAATCTCTAAATTTTCTCCAAGGTCACACAATTAAAGGGACGTGAACTTCCTGTCTCCGGAACAATTAAAGCCAGGAGGATAAAAAATAAATCAAGTCGCCGAAATAAGAAACCTGTTGACTGTCGCGGATGGAATGATTGTGCCGTAAACATAACGCAATTATAGCGAATCACATATGGCAGATTCCTTATGCTATTTCTCTATAATTCGGTTAAACCTATACAACATAGTGACACAATTTCAATAGAGGTACTGTACTTTAAGATCTTTCGATATATGTTTTGCAACATTCTATATGCTCTACGATGCAATGTAGCTTTCGAAATGAGGCACCACGGAACCCTTTAGAGAGATAAATGAAGGAATGGGTGCAAACACTAATGATAAGCCCTGATAGTATCATGAATCTATACGCAGGTTTGCCAAGTGCCCTGTCCTCATCATCTAAATGATGTTTTCAAAATGAATCCTCGAAATGCATTGGAAAATTCTAATACATGCAGTCTGTTTATCACTGTATTTAAGTCTCTTCCATTGAAGACTTCTCCGAAGATCCATCTTGGACCTGACAGATGTTTGCACGTTACCCATTCAAATCACAACTATGCAGCAGCAATCGGGAGTCAACAAGTTCAATGCGAGTCAATTCCCCCAATAGCTCCATCTATCAATTTCGGGGAGGTGGAGGAGGGAATTAACAGGGTAAATATTGAACATATCACACAAGGACTAAACCCTGTTGACATTCATAGGGTATCTATCAGGGGCTTGATGCCCCCAATACCCCAGTCGTTGATGTATTAATGTATTTATTTGATGCATGGATTCCTATGCATATGAGGTTTGATCCCGGTTAAGCCCCTCTATGGTCATTCAACAGGCCTGCAAGCAACCAGATAACATGGATGTGAAATTTGGGTTTCATTTTGTGTTGGAATGAATTATTATCCATGCCATGATTATAGTCATGGATGGATTAAAAATGAACAGTGAATCTTTCATTCTAATTATGATAGACGGTAACGTTGGTTGATTATTGACCACACGATGACGAAATAATGGTTTTAAGAATGAAACTATGAATATTATTTGGACAACCTATCACACTTTGAGATTAAAATAAAAGAAAAATTTCAAAAATAAAACGGAAGTAAACAGCTACTCAAACGAAAGCCTTCAACAGGAATTACGCGAGACATCTGCACCTGAAAGTGGCTAGAGAAAAATCCAAAACAAGAACAAGAAAATGATTCTCACAGACATCATAGCAATGCAAACTGATTTGAATATAAAACAGTAATCCATTTGACAAAGTGCAAAAGAGGAATCATCAAACATTGCACTGATTCTCATCTTTCATCTTATCAACCTTTTCATCCTCATCATCATAAAAAAAAAAAAACATTTCACTTATTTTTCATATAGGGCACTGACCTATACGTCAATTTTGTTAAAAGAGCCATTCCAAAATGGCAATTATATTCTACTTCAAACTTGAAATATTGAATAATTATATCAATTGAAGGGCTCCGTGCAACAATGTGTTAAGTCGACTTAACATGTTTCGCTAAAATGTTTTGCAAAATGTCCCATGATTATAGATCCATGTTATATACTTGAATAAAGCTACGAAATCAATGCGATCATAATTACATTGTCGTTTGGCCACTTCCCAATCCTTAAATAAATGACCAATATAAAAACATTCAATGCCCTTTTTCTCAAAACGTCAATTTCAGACTTAACAGATTGTTGCACGGAGCACTTCAATTTAGTTCCATGAAATGTGTGGACATTTATCGAAGCCAGTAGATGAAACACATTGAGCATCAAATCAGTAGACTTATCACGCTTGTTTATTTTTTCTTTATCTGAGTACAGAAAGAGTATACCTGAAGGATGATGGAACCCATATCTACATACATGTAGTCTAACTCGTATATAAATGCAGAATTCGAAACCATTTTAGGACAAGAACGGCGGCATTGAGAGGTTTTTTTCTTCTGATTATTTCCGCTTTTCCTCTAATTCACAAGACGATTCTTACGTAAAACTAAACTAGAAGGTCAGTGACCTTGGATCCCCGTGAACTTCAACAATTCGTATATGCAGGATTGTCAGTTTTTACCAAAAATAACCTTGGAAATGACGAACTATTTTGCGAATAAACAAGATCGTGTGATTAAAGAAAAACAGAGTAACATCTTGCATCATCACTCACTTCTTTCTGAAGAACATGTCTTGAACTGACGAGACCAGTTGGCAAAAGAATCCTCAATTTATAAATTAAAGAAAATATGCTTTTATAAGCACGAGCTCATATAGCACATCCATATTATCTTATATTATCACCAACATTTCCTCATCTGAATATGAACTTTTCGCTTCTTTTTAAAGTGCTCCAAAATTGATTTTCAACCGATCGCGATGCCATCATGACGAGGCACGACTTCAGACCTTGGTTTATATGTGTATATAATTCAAAATCTCTCGTTCAATTCCTTCATACCAAACTCGCGTGCACAATGTACTTAACATCGGGTGAAAATGATGAAATTGACAATTTTTAAAGTGCTCCAGAATCGACAATTTTCAACCGATCGAGATGAAACCTTGACGAGGTACGACTTCAGACCTTGGTTTATATATGTATAAAATTTGAAAGCTATAGCTCAATCGCTTCAGACCAAACTCGCCTGCACAAAGTGCTTGGCATCTGAAAAAAAAAGTTTAAAATCGAAAATTTTCAAAGTGCTTCAGATTCAACAATTTTCAACCGATCGATATAAAACATTGACGAGGCACGACTTTAGACCTTGGTTTATACGTGTATAAAATTTAAAAGCTCTAGCTTAATCGCTTCAGACCAAACTCTGAAACTGAATATATTTTTCGCCCTTTTTCAAAGTGCTCCAGAATCGACAATTTTCAACCGATCGAGATGAAACTGACGAGGCACGACTTCAGACCTCGGTATATACGTGTATAAAATTTGAATACCCTAGCTCAAATTTTTCACACCAAACTTGCGTGCATAAAGTGCTTGGCATCTGAAAAAAAGTTTAAAATCGACAATTTTTAGAGTGCTCCAGAATCGACAATTTTCAACCGTTTGATATAAAACCTTGACGAGGCACGGCTTCAGACCTTGGTTTATACGTGTATAAAATTTGAAAGCTCTAGCTCAACTCCTTCATACCAAACTCGCGTGCACAAAGTACACTATATCAAGCGGGACAGACAGACAGACAGACGGACGGACAGACAGACGGACGGACAGACGGACAAGCTCAACCCTATATCCCCTCGTTTTCACGGGGGATCATAAAACATTTTGAGAAATTAACCTCCTAGACGTCAAGAATTGATGATGATAGTGACAAAAACATATCCCTTAGAAAACATTAATTGAATCTATTTTTCTTTTGGTTTTCCATAATACGAAAATTCTGGTATTCCGAATAATTCGTTACAATCATTTCGGGTAGGGTAGCCGATGCGATTTTCGGATACCCGACTACTCAAGGGACACAACCCAGCCATATCCGTAGCAATACAGTTGGAAGCAACCTATGATTTTCAAGAAGAAAACATAATGTTGCACCCTCTTTACCAAGAGTACCCAAGTTATTCTTATTTATTTCTCTGGAATCCCAAACAAAACATATGGACTGAAGTACAGAGCCGCCGGGCAAAATATATAAAAAAAAACTAAAAAAAAAACAGGTGTACCCTCTTCCCTTTTTTTAAACAAAACCTAAGCTACACCTATTTAACTCGGTGGAATCCCTAAACCTCCAGTGCAGAGCCGCCGGGCAAAAATTATGATTGATAGCATGGCCTTTGACTCTCCGGGGCGTCGCTATAATTCATTGTCATAAAATCTGTCACGTCTTGTATAGCTGCGGCGACGACGAAATGTTGCTTACAGCTAATGTTTACACAGCTTGGGCTGGGACATTTTACGGCTCAAAACAATTGACGTCACTCCAATCAGCTGTTGAGCTTTTTCGGCAATGGTTAGACATGCAGTGCATGCAGCAACATACACATTGTGTATCTTAAGCGAAATACACGTGTTTCAAACAAAAATGGCGTCGATTAATCCGTTTAAAACGTAAAATTAACGAAAGATGATGTGCCTGATGCTTAATTATCAAGTACAAATTTAATTGAAAATTCAAAAACTGAACTGAAGAGATTGTTGGAAAAGCGGAAATATGCCTGTTTCTGCTAGTAAAACTACATTGATTGAAGGGTATATTTCTTAATTTAATTCACCCTGCAAAGTAAATTCAACATCAATGTTTTTGCAGAAATAGATATGTCATACATGTCTCTTTTCGTTCTGTTAACAGCATAATCATTATAAATAGACATAGAGAAAGAAACCAAATTATAAAAACGCGTAGATTTCATAGACTTATGTTTGATTGACTATGCATGCACGTATTTTTTTCCGAAATTGACACATATTTCTTTCTTCTCTACTTACTCTTATCGAGAATTGAGATTTGTATATCTGCAGAAAAAGCTGATGAAATTAGTTATTAAATTGACCTGGGAAGCTGGTATAAAAAGAAGTTGAATCTGATATCGTTTTATTGAACTGGACAATGAGAGTTTTTTTTTATTATACACATAGGCATCAGAAATGTAAAGCCCCCTGCCTATGCGAAACATTCTTTATCACGTATATTTGTCGATTAACAGAAGCAGGTTTAAAAAAATCATCTTTCTCACAACGTCTTTTTCACAACGTCTTTCCCACAATGTCTTTCTCTCAACGTCTTTCTCACAACCTCGTTCTCAAAACGTCTTTGTCACACCGTTGCCCTTACATATTCGTCCAAGCAACGTAGTCCTCATAACGTCACAATATACGAATTCAATATAGTCTACGCGTTATCTTTCTAAGCTGTACAAATATCCCAAAATAGCCTACCTCAAAATTCTTCTAAGTTCAGACCGCCTTAATTTTGACAATTTTAAGTCGATCAAACTATAACCTCGGCGTTGCACATCTGAAATGTATATTCTGTCACTGTGAGAAGTTTCAGAACCATAGAACAGAGGTTTCATACCAAAGAGCCGCGGAAAAATTGTTGAATAAATATCCCAAAATATCTCAAATTCTTTTAAGTTGAGGCCCCCGTAGTTTCGACAATTTTAGTTACATGTTCCAAAACAACAGTGTTTCACCATTTCTCCTAAAATATAAGTTTTTATTGTTAATAAATGTGTTAAGTTTTACTATTTCCAGTTTGACAGACAAATAAACTAAGTATCATACTTAAAAGAGAAAAAAACTAACGACGGGACAGTAAATATGGTATCTAAGAAGCACATGTTTAGGTATTCAAGCGTGCATGCGATAAGACAAGGCGGTCTGGATGTCTAACCGCTCACGCAGCCTCTCTCGCTGAGCTATTCATAGTAAAAGTTTTGAGCCGTAAGCAAGTGGATTTATATTTATGAATCTCATGCTACTGATTCTAAAAATATGCTATTTACCCCTGATAAACCTGTTTTATTTTAGAGGGGATGTTAACTTAAATAGTTCAAGTTGTTTTGACAAACACTTTACGTTGCACTTTTTGTTGCAGTTTTATAATCCACATTAAAAAAAATATTAAAAGAGTAGATATCTTAGGGTGTAGCTACAACAAACTTGTGATTTCTATTGCCAGTCGCGATTTTGGCTGTTTTTCTTTATTTATTAAATCGCAGGGAGCCATAATCATGTCGCTTCTTGCTACTTCATTAATAAAAAAAATATAGTAAAAATTGAGACAGGCGATAGGAATCGCTAGTTTACTGAGACCACGCCCTAAGGCAATACGGCTCAAAACAATTGACGTCACACCAGTCAGCTGTTGAGCTTTTGCTGCAGTGGTTAGACATGCAGTGCATGCAGTAACATACACATTGAGCGAAATACATGTGTTTGAAACAAAAATGGTGTCAATAAACCCGTTCAAAAATGTTAAATTAACGAAAGATAATGTGCCTGGACAAATAAATATGTCATACACGTCTCTTTTCGTTCTTTCAACAGCATTATCTTTATAACTATACATAAAGAAAACATATTATGAAAACTCGTAAATTTCAGCTACATTGATTGACTATGTATACATGTATTTTTGTTCAGAATCTGACACATATGTCTTTCTTCTCTAATTTCTATTATAGAGAATTAAGGCTTGTATATCCGCGGGAAAAGCTGATTAAAATAAGTATTAAAATCGACCTGGGAATTTGGTATGAAAAGAAACTGAATTTAATATCGTTTTATTTAACTGGACAATGAGAGTGTTTATATTATAAACATAGGCATCAGAGATGCAAACCCAACCTATGCAAAATATTCCTTATCACGAATATTTGTTGATTAAAAGAAGCAGGTAAAAAATATCTTTCTCACAACATCTTTCTCGCAACCTCTTTGTCACACCGTTGCCCTAACATATTCGTGGACGCAACGTAGACCTCACAACGTCACAATATATGCGTAATCTTTCTGTGCTGTACAAATCTCACAACACCTCTCAAAGTTGTCCCAAGTTCAGACCCCCATAATTTCGACAATTTTCGGTCGATCAAACTGAAAACTCGTCGCACATAGTCTATGCAATATATATTATTTCACTGCGTGTAGTTTTAGAGCCCTAAGACAAAGGCTTCATACCATAATGCAGCGAACAAACTACTGCATCGCAAAATATAACCGACGGACGGACAGAACGGGGGATATCAATAGCTCTCCCAATTTGGTGGGCTGGGGGCTAAAAAAAAAAGAATATGTAGTCGAGCAATAAAATATCGGTGTAAAAAAAACGTTTTTTGCGATATTTGGGTTGAGGTCTTCCTGTGTCCGGTTTTCGAAACAAAATGTTTGGTGCATAAGTCCGTCTGCTTTGTTATACATTTTAAGTTAAACTGATAGTCCTTCCACAAGCGTGTATTCATTTTAAACATTTCGCCAATTGTTTCTTTACTAGAGCTGGGTTTTTCGTTTTTGCGGATTTATAAGTTGGTTTAGGAAACGCTCTAAAATCAACATTTTTCATATGTTTCCTGTTCATGTAACGTGAATCGGAATAACATGTTTCAAAACAATAGTGTTTCACCATTTTTCTAAAATATTAGTTTTTATTGTTATCAAAAAGTGTTATGTTTTGCTAGTCCTAGTTTGACCGACAAAAAAATAAAAACCATATTGAAAAGAGAACAAAAAAATAAAGAAGGGGTGTAAACTTTGTATCTAAGAAGCACATGTTTATATATTCAAGCGTGCATGCGATAAGAAAAGGCGGTCTG
Source organism: Hydroides elegans (assembly GCA_001703475.1). Taxonomy (NCBI): domain Eukaryota; kingdom Metazoa; phylum Annelida; class Polychaeta; order Sabellida; family Serpulidae; genus Hydroides; species Hydroides elegans. The sequence goes on from LQRL01076022.1 coordinate 34,734, forward strand.
GATCATGTCTAACCGCTCATGCAGCCTCTCTCGCTGAGCTATTCATAGTAAAAGTTTTGAGCCGTATTAAAATGTTGAAGAGCCATGTCACAGGTTGCCGAAGGATGTATATCAAGGCTATTTCCGGCTTAAACTGTAACAATACCCAGTGACGCCTTGGATCTTAGATGAGTGGAAGCAGTACCTTTTGTTACTCAAAATTAGTTAATTATTGACATGAAAAGATATCTCAGTTTCTGTTAATTTAGATATGTGGTTAGGCACCAAACAAGTAAAATGAAATGTGATATATTCGATAATGACGCAAAATCGTGCTAATAGCATCATTTTAGAATGATAATTACAGGATATGAACTTCCCTGTATATAATGCTTTATATAGCGAATATCATTAAGAGTAAATAAGGATGGGTGTCCAGTTTGATTAATGAAAGAGTGAACTCAAAGTGACCCTAGCTATATAATTGTTATTTCCCTTCTAATAACGGTTGATATATGATAAGGAGAATTACTATTATGGTCAAATGAAATGTCATTTAACAGAATACGTTTTAACAATGGAGTTGCTAATTGACCAAGAACAAGTAAATTAAACTTTCTCAGTAAACCACTTTCCCTATATCCCTTATTCTATAGCTTTTCGTCATTGCCCTGTCATCTACTGGTATTGTACTGAGCCATACCATTCCTGGCTTGAGAATCTATACTTACTCATTCATTTGAATATGAAATAGAATCCACAATATGTGTTACAGAGACGAGTCAATGATGTATAACAAAGATCATTCAATAAGAAACCGATTTGAAAAGCAAACATGAAAAGCAAATATGTATCCACGGTCTTTGATTGTACAAAGGCGTTGGGTGAGTGGATTTACATATGTGTGCTTAGAAGGGTGTGTGGAGATTGATAGCCAACCCATCGGCACTTTTCTAGATGTCAAAAATTACCAAGCAGTCTGCCCATTATTTCAACGGCTTCCATTTTTTCTGTACTTATTTACACCCAATATTTTTTTCCACCCACAAAGCTTTTTTTTTAGTAATGTATAAAACTGTTTTTAGTGATATAGGATACTGCGCCGTTTACATTAAGGTGTAGACGGTAAACAAACAGACTGACAATCGGACGAAGTAAATGCTTCAAACCTGCAACCTTGAGATAGAATGAGTAGTGGAAAAGAATTCCAAATCAAAAGTCAATCAAATTCAACGAAATTGCCAATTTACTAACTTAACCAAGGCCATGTTGGTAATATAATCAAAGAAAATATTCACACCTAGTAAGGAGATATATCAGCAGCCAGTAAAGCAATGAAATTGTTAACATTCCTTGTAAAGACAAATCCAGACGCTGGATTTACGACACTTCTTTACGTGAAGTCAAGATGTGCATTAAACCACTGACATTTCGGTTTCTTTCTTTTCTTGTTACGTTAGTTGTGGACAATTACCAACAAGAAAGTTATTTCTATCACTAAGTAAAGTTCTGTAAAATGTCAAAGGGCCTGTTCACACGAGATGCAGCAAGGAGCGGCGGCGGCAACTTTACTTACCAGTATAGGAGCGCCGCTAGTCCTATAAAGAACATATAAGTAAAGTTGCCGCCGACGCTCCTTGCCGCTTCCCGTGTGAACAGGCCCTAACGGGTTGTTCCAGGGCCAAAATCAAAATAATTTCAAAGTAACCACGTTTAATTTTTACTCTAATGTATCTATATAGACCTAAAATAAGATATCAAGGTTACCGATACTTACACTCACAAACAAACAAAATATACGACGTATACAACTGCACACTAACGTCCATCGGTGCTCTCGAGACTAAGGCATTTCACGAGGATGTGAGCCCTTGGTCAATCCATCACCTTATCTCAACCTGTATCATCGCACCAATTTCCATGATATTGTTAGGAGAAGACCCCGACAGAGATAAACGGGAAGAATTAGGCAACTGAATCCATCAACAGTCATTTGAGCAACAGTCATTTATCACATCAAATCAAGCAAAGCTTTAAATATTTTTCTTTTTCATATCTTATTTATTGGGTTGAGTCAACAATCATTTGAGCAACAGTCATTTATAAAGACCCCAAAATATCAAGATATCAAGATTTTTTAACGTTTAATTTATTGGGTTGGGTTGGGGTGAAGGTTGGTGAAGAGAATGAAGAGAAGCCCAATTTGCAGAGAATTGCAATCAGTCAGTGTTAAGACTTTTGGCCCCCTAATTGGAAGGGGCTAAAAAAGTAAACAATTGGCCACCAACGCGGCTAATGTAATTGTACGCGAGTTCCCGCGAAAGATGGATGGAGCTTTTATCGATGGACGCCGCTCAAAGAAAATTAGCCTTGATCAGAAATTAAGATTGAACTTCCACCGAAAAATCCACCCTCCTCCATTCCCCCTACCCCTTGCGGATGCTGAAAAACAAATTGCCTGAACCAACCTTCTTAATCAGAGCGGGGACTATGCTTGACACTGTAAACCAAGCGGACCGGAGCTACCCGCGACCCATGATACTATTAGCTCCATTTTACCGGAAAAGGTTTCCGCTCAAGACTGATACAAAATATCAACAAATAAAGTAGCTTGATTTCTTTCTCGTAATGTTTGGGTTATTTATTTATTTTCTTAATTTTTGTTGAAGGTAATACGGGGGCACTCGTGGCCTAAGTAGTTTGTTTTCGAATAAATGCAAAATGTGACGTTGAAGAAGTGACCTGAAAAATCGGAAGATTTTTATTCGAGACATTCCATTGAATGAATTAAGTTGTTTTATCATTTATTTTATTATACTCGCAACTTTCTGTGCTATCTGACGAAAATGTAAAAAGGTTTGCGAAAATCGAAAATATTTTCTGGTCAAAAAGTAGAACAGATTAGAATGAAGTGATTTTTAAAATGGTCATTGGAAAACAACCTCAAAACAAAATCTGGGATCAAAATTGTTTTCCCGAATCAAACCAAAGATTTTATCTCTTATGTTCTTTTAGCCGCATATTTGATCATAAGCAAAAGCGTCTCCCGGTTGCATCTCATGGTGCATTCACAATTCAATTCGCAATATCTACGTAACTCTCTGTGAGACAAAATAATAAAAAAAAATCAAGCAAAAATCAAATGCATATATAAAACAAACAAAAGGCCAAACTATGGAAACTCTAATGAGTAAATGTGCGACGGAGCGAAAAGACATCCAAAATAGATTACAGCTTGGGAATAAAAAATGAAAAGTCAATTGCTGAGTGCTCGAGAATGAGATTAAGCGGGACGGTTAAGGTTATTCCAGTTAATAAATCTAAAACAGCTATGGAGTTAATAGTGGTTGATCTAATAAATAACAATTAAGATTGTCTTACATAAGACATAGCTAATGTCATTAGTGGGCCTACACAATAACACCTGATAATGTTATCATTAGATATTGCTCAGAATGAGGTTAAAAATAAGTCAATTTTGGGGTATAAAATCACAAGTCAAATTAGTTTAATCTAGCTGTTGTCTAACAAACTACTGAACCATTGCGTATTAATTATATCAATGTCGATAGATTTTACGATGATTGCTCACTCAACAAGAATAATTTGATTATTCACTTGTTTTGCAAATTAATATATTACACTATTAGAAAATTGACCTATTCAGGGAAACATGGTTGCTTTTCTTTATGGATGGAACGGAAAGTAGGGAAAATATGACTGTATCGTTTGGCTCTTTTTAAATAAGAACAAAATACAAGTTAAACAAAATGAAAATATGAGCATGAATTAATTCCTACACAAGCAAATATCTCATAGTTTGATGCATCATTACCTCATTGTTTCCGAATACTCAAACTTAAGAAAATACTGAAGACATGTAAATAGAAATGAGCAAACGAAAACGCAACGAAGGATGAAACAAGACTGTCCAAGGACAGTGACCCAGTTCGCCACTTTCCATCCATAGATGAGTCACCAATGCATGAGGCCAAATGTGTGGTGGTGTCTGTGGATACGACTTAACGCGGCTGAACTAAGCAAAACTCATTCACCATGACAGGGCTCGAAACTCGATATTTTTCGCGGGGATGGGCCCCCGCTCTTTGAAACGTGGGGGCCCAAACCAGATCCGGGGGCCCTAACATGTATATTCAAATGTAGGAGGTTTGAAAAATTTGGGGGCTCTTTGGGCCCCCGTCCTCGAAAACCGGGGGGCCATTTGGAAAATCAGGGGGCCAATGGCTCCTGGGTCCCCGTGAGTTTCGAGCTCTGCCATGCATTTTTTCTTTCTTTCCAAAATCATACACGTACATTTAAAATGAAACCTTAATGTTCTTACAATACAATTAATTCAACTGTCATTATCAACGAGATGTATATACTTACGTTGAATTCATTAAAACATAAAATATTGTGATATATAAAGCGTTCGAGACCTGTTGATTTCGGGGTGTCAGGCATTTGATCAGGGTTTCAGTCTGAGTCACGTAACCAATGCAGCCGGATAACAGTCTGTTGAACAGCATCACCGCGAATTCCTTTTCACTTCCCTTGCGCGCCGCTAAAAGAAAACAGAAAATCGCAAAAATGAATTATCTAAATTATTTTTTTAACTAAAAAGTAATACATTGAATTGGTTCCATTTAGCCTGCTTAAACAAGTAATTAATTTGTCAATCGTAATGGGTCATTTACATCCTAATTACAAATAGTTAAGTAATTGAAAACAAAACTATAAATAAACATCGCAAAAAAGAAAAAGCTAAAATTACAAGGAACAACAGCAGTTACTTAATTCAAGTCGTTTAATTTGCAACATTTATCTTAATTTAACAAGTAGAGCATAATGAAAATGTATAACACTCTTTGTTTCAAACTCATCAATTATTGATCCAAGACTTCAATGCTAATTTTTCAAATGATGATTTGTTATTCAATACATGGAGAGAGTATATTGGATGCGACAAAGAAGGAATGATCTCACAATGGTTTGCCAATTGGTTAATCAAATAGTAAAATACGAGTGAGTTCGCAGCACTGAAGGGTCCGAATAGTACATTGTATTTTTGGTATATGTATAATAATGGGTGCTCAGCTGTATTTTGCGACCTCCAAGTACTAAGAACTTAGCCTCTTTATCCCAATTCGAATTTTCGTACTGATAAATTTGTTGACATTTCGCAAGAAAAAACTGTCCACTTCTTAAACTGTATTGCGCACGGGGAGCTTTTAATCAAATCCCTGTTTCTTGAATAATTCAATTTAATGCACAGCCAGGGGACCACTAGTTTTAGCACATTACGTGCTGATGCATTTTTCACTGTCACTGAAAACAACATTTAACTGCTCCTAACGTCACATTGAAACGCTTGAGAAATAACAATACTATTTACGGTACAGCTTGGTGGGTTAATTCAGTGTTAATTCGTAAATGCTCCTAAAAATGCAAAATGAATGCCAAGTTCTGCAGGAAGGGGCATTTTTCCGTAATCATGAGCGCTTCTCTATTTCTTTTCTTTTTTCTTATTTTCCTCTTTTATGCACCAAGCCCTTCAATGACGATATGTTGAAAGGAGCAAAAAACAGCGGAAAAGAAGCAAATTTGCATCCGTTCTATTAACCGGGATTCATTAGAGTGTTTTAATTTCCTATCTGTTTAGGTTTTGCTTTGTTTGTGTCAAGTACTCAGTGAAGGAAAGGTTCTTCCCATGAAGCACCAACAAGTAGGTCACAAAACACAAATGAAGCCGAAGAAAAATAAGTAAATCCAGAAATAAAAATAAGAAATTAGACAGAACATAAAAAGTAAAAAAACGATGAATGAAAAACATGGAAAGTATGAAACAGATTTACTGCAGTTTTACTATGAACGAATCGAATTCCCTTCTTATATAACCATAAACTCGCGCTAAATCTTATAAATGAGCGACGTTATGCTTAATTAGTCGCGAAAAAATAAACCATTTATCTCTTGGGGACACTTTACCCCGTCCAAATTAGACACTCGAACGTATGAGCAAAAACTATATAATAGCTCAACCCGCTCTTAATAAGCGCAGCAAAGCAACAGAGGAATAAAAGCCCAAACCCACAAACCCCATATCATAAAGAACAGTCAACACGTCACCTCGTTTGTAAGCCGTCTTTCCCAGAAGCTCTTTTACGGCTTCTTTGCCAATTAAGAGACGACACGAGATGTTTCCCGCCAATGCCTTATCCGCCAGGGGGCGTTCCACTTTGTCTTCCTCCGCGCTGCATGCTGGGATATGGCGTTGCTGCCTTTGGCGTTGACGGGCGAGTCGTTCGATTCGGTCGCTAAGCGTAGGTGCGGTTGCCATGGAGATGGGATCCGGAACGGAAGTGCCGGGTGCTAGGAGACGGAGTACGTCAATGCCGTCGAAGACCTGTTGATGAGAGGGGGGGGGGGGAATTCACGTTGTTAATTTAATGAGGGTGAAAAAATGGGTCGCTGATGTAACGAGGTTTCTAGGAAATATGATGTATACGTTTTAACCCAGTTATATTTAAATATTGGTTTACCACCTACATGTAACATGATGACTATAGAGAACAAGGTTACTTTCCATTGATATGACAGGAAATTAATTATTTTTAGAATTGAACTTTTAGTAAACAGATTAATTACATGTGCTAGAGCCATTATATTTATCCATACATAGAGCAATATAAACAGCCTAAACATGAAAGCAAGAACGCAAAGCATCACCATCAGTCTTGTCAATTTAACAATAAATGCCAAAAGGCAAACTGAAAAACAACACCAAAATAAACCTGGTGAAAGACGGGAATAGTGAGGGGGTGTCTCATTACTGCATCCCCAGGTCCATCATAGTCAATCAAATCGCGATCCTTTACTATCGTTGCCGAAAACGGGGCCGCCACGTAAAATGTCAAGCGTATTGAGACACTTAGCCGCGGTAAGCTGTGAATGAGCTCGCCGGTATTCAGTGCAATGATTATGTCCTGTGATTGGCCTTGGCGTAAATTAGCCAACGCTTGCCCATGGCAAACATTGAATGCCGCCGTAGCGTTTGAGTTATGTTCATCCAGGGGGCTGTCATCAGTGGTGCTGAAATAGCTAGAGAGTGCCGATAAATGAACACTTAAATGCACATTATCCAGAATCGCATTCCTACTGCAATTCTGCACCTTGACGACCAGCGAATACCGTTGCTCAACGCCTAAATCACGACATTCAATTTTGGCGCCAAATTGAACAGGTGGTTTTTCTAGGTCAAGGTCACCGGATGTTGTTGTTGTTGTTGCTGTTCCACTTTTTGATTGGTTGTTGATGCTGTTGATGTGATGGGACAGCAGGTGGCTGGCGAGGGACAGCTGCTGCAGGGTTTTGTTTTGATTTTTAATTATCGCCCGCACTCGCTCCACTTCCGCTTCAACATTGCGCATGCTCGTCAGTGTGTCTTTCAATGTCAACCCTGCAAGTATAAATTGGATGGTTACCATTGTCTAGACGATACTTTATAAGTGTCTTATCCAATATTCGTTGAAGATAAAAACAAATTATTAATTGATGATTTTGACGGAATGTCAATTTACTATCAAGCAACAAACTTTCAAGAGAATTATTGAATTGATGCAATTTAGACACAAGGACAGCATGTATTTAAAACAATATGGTTATGATTCAAGGACATCTCCAGGACACATGAAAGATTTTGGATCTGAAACAAAAACTCCCTTTGGATCGACGTATCAAGTGACAAAATATGCTAAATAACCTATCAAATAACCAAACAGCTCTGTTTCAAGTTTGCACTTTGGCATTCCTTTAAACAGATGAAAATTTTCGGGCAAACAGTCCCTAAAAAGGTGTCATAAAAAGCACTTTCATCAAGGTCTGAAGGCGGCGAACAATAGGGAGAAAACGAGGGTAAAGAAGGAGCAACAATCGCAACTGTCATGCAACACAAAAATTAAGCCTTGCTCGGAGTTCCTTGGAAATAAATAAATAAATAAATAAAACACTATATAGTCAATGGGAAATCGCTGCTGGAGACCTACATAGAATATTATATCAGGGTTAAGATTTATGGCTGTTTTATTTGCCTATAGCGTGATAGAGTGAGGAGTATAGTACTATGAGATAGAACACCGTAACATATCTTGGAATGATGTAAAATATTAGTGCATCCAACGAATTACAGTTTTTGTTTCAGGATTGAGCAACAACCCCGAGGTTATTCAAGCAAGTGTAGATTTATAGTTACTTGTATGACCCGTGACAATGAGCTTTACGTAAAAAAACGCTTTTTAAAGAAAACTAGTGCTGCATCATCAATAATTTGGTAAACAAGCGCTTTAATCTAAGCCCGACATCGAGTCACTAGATCTATTTGTTATTATAAAAATGTATATTTTCGCGCATACGCGACCGGAAGTTGACGGAATTCGGTCGAAAATATCAAAAGGCGCATTTAACGGTCAGGCGCTTTAATTTGAGCCACACATCGAGTATCTAAGCATATTCGTTCCTTAGATAGCGAATTTACAAATAATTCTATTTTAGCGCATGCGCGACCGGATGTTGATCGTACGAGGTCGAAAATATCAAAAAGTCACTTCTACATCACATTATATCTAAAGGTCAAGAGCTTTCATTTGAGCCCAACATTAACTCTCTAGTCCGATCCGCTCTCGAGTTACGGAGTTTACAAAAAAAAAGATGACGGACATACTGACAGACGAACAGACAGACAGACTGACAGACGGACACCCCAATTCTCTAGACCCACAACCGATAGCATTCGTAACCAATGGTATATAATCAGGACAAAAACACTCAGAAAAATAATCTGTCCTCTCTTCCTTTTCTCACGTTCAACTCAGTTGTTTTTGTTTATATCTTTGACCATGACCCCCTTCTATTTTAGGCACACCTCGAACCATTCACTTAATGAGTTTTCCCAAAAGGCAACAGTTTTATTATTAAAGAGTTCCGTTTAACCAGATGTGATTTTCCAATATATTGACATATTTGCAAGGTTTGAGAAAATACATTAAAAAATCGGTTTCATTTTTTTTTTTAATCTTTCAATTTTGAAAAACGAAACACTTATTTCTTGCACTCTAGCAATGGCATCGTCGTCAGCTTTCATTAACAAATTTTGGATTCCAGAATCACGTTTTTAATGAAATTGGCTTTTTTAATGTGCATTTTATTCCTATGCTTAAGAAGAGCAGTAGAGTAAAGCAAAACGAGCTTTAAAAGTGCAACGCCCTAGTAACTCACGGAAAATAGCCTTTTATACATTTTTCTCAATCTCATCAACTGGTTGAAAGATTTCATAATAGGCCCTACATTTTTATTCCTTGACATATAAAGAAATCCGTCAAGAACAATTTAAGACTGTGGGCGGCTAAGTGAATTACACTGGGTCGCAATGAAGTGAGCCCGAAATAAAGGCACTCTCGCGAAAAAAGGAGGAAGCACATGTGTATCTTAATAGGATTAAGAAGCAATTTGTCAGAAGTGACGGATACACAAATTTGCAGCAAAAGTTCCAGCTCCACATTAAGCCGAGCGCAGACAAATAAATGCTTTCTGGATTGAGTGAAAAAATATAAACTGATTTCATATGCAGCCCTCACCATTATGTCCGTTCTTCATTTAAGCAATAACGAACAATTCACGTTAAAAGCATAGACACATAATTCTTTCCGTAAATATGAATGTATCATATGACGATATCATGACGTAGATGCCGATACTAAAAGGTAACGATGGGCTATAAAATGAAATAGACAAAAGACAAAACAAAATAATATAAAAAAAGACAAAAGACGAAAACAAAAGTACAGCAAAAATATCCACGACATTAAAAACATAAAATTTTGCAATCAAAAGGGTCGCTCCGGATATAAAGTCGTCTCATATCCGAGTGTTTCGGTTTTAATGGCCACTGTTTTCCGAAGAACAGCAAAGAATGTCCCATTTTTTAAATACCCGGTAAAACCAAATAAAAATATAAAAACATCTTTACCTCATTGACTTATATTCAGTAAGGTTAATGGAGTTTTTTTACTAGATGATAAAAAGTTCACCAAAATATACCAAAACGTCCGGATACATCCACATTTTCAAAGGGTGTTGTGTTTCAAACCTGATACGCGCAGTACCTTTGCTTGGTTTCCGCTCCCGTCGCTCTGCATTCGGGTTGATACGCAACGAGTAGACAACACCCAGCGACGTCGTAGCAACCACATCGAATGCGCCGTCGGCAACCGACGCGCCTGCAAATTAAACAAAGACAATTTAGTAATCAATTCCAAACTTCATTTTATGTTTTATATTCAAGGAGTTTGTTTGATAATCAACATTTTTATCATTTATCATGTTGTTAGAAATATATATATATATTTTTTTCCATTTGAAGGACAAGTTGAAAGGGTATCTGGAGAACTCGGCCTCGAAACGAACTCGGCCCATTTTTTTTCCATCTCGGCCCGATTTCAAACTCGGCCCGTTTTATTTGTAATACCAACTCGGCCTTTTTTCAATCTCGGCCCGTTTTTTATTAACATAAGCTTTGAGGTAAGGATTATGATTGATGTTTTGTGAATCATATATAAAGTAAAAGCTTTATGTGTGAGGGATTAAGGATGAGGATTTACTTTGATATTGGGTTGCTTTGTGTTCAGTGTCAGCACCATGAAACATATCAACAATTTTATTGGAAGCATGATAAAAATACTTATATTTCGTTTGAACTATATTATTTGTCTATATCTCGTATACATGTAATTCAAATGTTATGCGTTAAACATAAATCATTTAACCCATATTAAATATTTATAAAATCAACTAGAAGGTCAGTGACCTTGGATCCCCCGTGAACTTTAACAATGCGTATATGCAGGATGGTCAGTTTTTACTAAAATTAACTTTGGAAATGACAAACTATTTTCGATAATTTTCAACTGATCAAGATGACACCATGACCAGGCACGACTGCAGACCTTGGTTTATATGTGTATAAAATAAAAAATCTCTCGCTCAATTCCTTCATAC
>LQRL01076032.1:12950-23073 GCA_001703475.1 Hydroides elegans
GTCATAAATATATAAATACACATATAAAAAAACTACAGAGGACAACGTCAAAAATATGAGACATAAAGAAAAATAATATTTCATTGTTTTCATTTCTTTCGTAATCGCGCTACAGCCTTTTTTTTTCATTCGTACTTTAGGCAAAAAAAAACTTATATACCTCTCGCAGTTGCGCTAAAAATATAAATTATATAGCGAGCATCATAGTTGCAACACTGTTCAAACTTTTCAAATGTATCATCATATTAAAAAATGTGTCCTCACATGAACTGATGCACAGCAAAACATAATTCCATCCTTCATTATAAAACAGCCACACCAGTCAATCAAAATGCAGGACCTTTGTGGTCAAAGGCCTTTTCATTTTTGAAAACATGTCAAGCTGAAAACGGGTCTATGATTGCATTCTTGCTTATCAGCTGTTGCAATCAGATTGCGTGCAAGAATCAAGGTCACATTTCGACTACGAGATTTTAACTTCGATGAATTCTTCGATGTGTCCGTCATTTCGTGATTGGAAGTTTTAAACCATAATGAAAACCCTTTTATGTGGCAAATAAGGGTGCTTTTCCGAGTGAGAACAAAAATGCACTCTACAATAAAGAACCCTTTTATTTGCCATAGGGGTGCCTTTATAACGGCTGATAAAGGTAATTTAGTGCCACGGATGCCAAACGTCTTTGGGAAAAGCCTTCTGCAGATTGGACACATCCGAAATATTTTCTTGGCGCAGAATATTTTTTTTGTCTGCAATTTGACCGAGAATTCTCAAGTTTTGTTTTAGGGCTGAGATTGAGAGACCAAAATATTCCGTTTTTTTTTTTTAATTAAGTTCATCAATTCGAAATTCAAGATAAAGATATTTTTGTGTATCTTATATATGCTCTGAGCCATTACACGCTATTGTGACGTCAATAATATTCCATAGTGACGCAAATTGACACCTGCTTCTCATCATGTATGTTTTAGTCTATATCTGATGAACTTATCAACTAATATCTTAAATCACTTTTCCATCAATATTTAAGGTTGAAAAGCCATCACCCCATCAGGATGGTGCTCGGATTTTTCTGATTCTGTCAATATATATTAAATCCATCTTTGACCTGCCATAGCGTTTGCTTAACCAAGAATAATGCATTCTCGCTGCCTATTGCAATCGACAGGTTAAATGGTTACCTGATGATCAATGCTGAAGATATATGAGCGAAGATGAAAAGCATACATTTACGAGTATTTAGGATCCATCTACGGAATGAACATGTGTGTGTTCATTACCACCGAAATTATGGGAAGTTATGCATGAACACTCAATGGTGTTTGTAAACAAATCATTGCAGCACTTAGTTTTGTGTTCGAAAAAGTCGATTTTTATCCTTAGCTCAACTTAGGTTTTTGTCGGAATAAGCGTTTGCATAAGTTTTTTTTCCAAATTAGTTCTTTGAAGTTGATATAACGAAGTGATATAAATTTTGAAAACATAAAAACAATTATTTTTAGAGCCTTCATATTTTAAGCCTGGACTCTAGTGGCAGCTTGACAAATTGGAATGATGCAACTCCCTGGATACACAACTGGTTGACAAAGTAGAAATTTAAGCCCCGATCAAAGAAAGCCCACAGCTATATAATCCATGCTCTTTGCCCTCCTACCGGCCCTCCCTTCAGCGATCAATCCCTCTGGATCCTACCAACCATCCCTTCGATCCCTCTGGATCCATTACTACTCAGACTCCGCAGCCGATCGTATCGCCTTTGTTTGTGGATTCTGGATGCGAAACACAGACATATCATTCTGATGATTCACCAACCCTTGCCGCCGTGCAAACACACATTCATTAGTGCCACCTGGCCAGACAAGATATTTGATATACTTCTGGGGTCACCTATTACCTGGGCTCGGGAGAAGAAGTTTTTTTTACTGGACTCCCCCATTATCTCCCGGATCCTCTCGGGTCAATCAGGTCATGACCTTTGTAACGCCATAAAGCACGTATGGAGCTCGATCTAGCTGGGGGTCAAAGGTTAACTTATGGATCCCGAGTGTTAGTTAAAGGTAGCAACATATGTTTATTGTTGCCAGGTTTTGTTTCTTTCAGTATGTATTGTGCAGAGTTAGGGATTGGAGCACCAGTCCTGTATAGCGGTCGGAGGGCGGTGATGTACCAGTTTCAATCGTCTAGTCTGCGATATGATGCTAAAAAATGCAATCTAGCTTGTATACTTTCAAACAAACAGAAAACATATTACATTCATTGCGTATGAATGAATAAAAAAAAACACATTTGTATCACTGAAGCAAAGTTGTAGATGATATTTTCTTGCCCTCCTTTCCACCATCAAGATAACTACTGATGACGTCAACCCAACGTCCCTATAAAAACGCGTTTGGGATATCACTGTCCATTGTAAACCATATTATTACAAAGCGGCGCTGCATTCACACCTGACACCCCTTAGTACGCAATGTTGTTATTTGTTTCTGCCCCTTATAAACTCTTAACCCCAGTGAACCCCATTTATTTTGTTGGAAAATTATACAGTTTTGGGCAAACTTAATCTGTAATGACATTTTGCAAAAGACTGAGAATGTTAAAAATCGTCAAGTAGGTTATACATGGGGGTCTTACATGTTTAATGCATTGCATTAATTCGAATATCAGACAAAGCTACGTTACTTTATTTCTTTCATGTCTCTGATTTTGCAATAAATTATGTTAAGTCAGATAAAGAACACCTAATTATTATTCCGAAATGAAACATTGCGTAGGTTTAGAGACCCACATTTTCCATCATCAAGATTCATACATCGAATACTGTATCTATCGGTATATCTTAGATCAAATGCGCATTACAAATCATTTAATAAAAAAATATAGCATTCAAAACTTTTAAGAATGTTTTCATGGCTTTTATGCAGTCAACGTAACCCCAAGTCTAGACTCCCATCAGTCTTTTTGATGGAATTGATTAGAGCGAAACTCATTTAAAATATCATATGCTCCATAATACATAAACACTTTCCTTTGTTGTTCCGCTTTAATATCGCGAATAATCAAAACTGATCAAGAGTTCATGTTTGCCTCTTAAGAAACTAAAGAGAACAGTTTATCTTCTCTGCAACAGAAGAAAGTAAAACGATATGATAAATGGATAATTTACATAAAGCCATTTATCATACGGATTTCCTCTTTTCAATATGTTATTGTTTCAGTGAAATCAGACATTTGATCCAAAAAGGGAGAATACCGAAAAACATGACATTTGACCCAGAATATTTTCATCCATATTTTGTCATAACCACCCGGTGTGGGCTTTTAAATCGAATAAAATTCATATATTTGTATCTAATTTATAGGTGAATTGCATTGTTTCTAACCTTTATAAAAGTAAAAGCATTTGTTTCGGCCTATGTTTGATATTTGGACCGTGTAACAGAACTGTTTTAGGGAAAAACTGTCATTTGTCCTATTTTTACTCTGTTATTAAGTTATTTTAGAACCGTGTTGCCAACCTGAGATAACACAACCCGTAATTTGCTCGTCCTCTGCAGGTGTGAAGGGGGCGTGGTTTCACGGAATATGATTGATGTGTAACCATGGTGATACGTCATCATACGTCATGCACTTCTGTGTACTTCCGCAACTGGTACCCGTCGGACCCTTGAAAGAATACCGGTGACGAAAAATAAAACCTGCCAATTTATTTCAATTTTCGCGATTTTTTAACTAAAAACCCCGACCATCTCTACCTCCCCAATCCCTCACGTTTCCTCCCTAAGGGATGCTCAGTTTTCTTCAGGCATTCCTTTAACCATCTGTCTTACATGATTATTAGCAGCATGCTCTGTCACAGCGTTTTTCAGATGATGTTTTTTGTACACAACGGAATATGAAATTTAGTCATAATTCAAGAGCTGATTATAGGCGGTTGAGGTATGCCATCCCAAGGGTATAATTTTCCAGTTTTTTTTTCTCGTTGAAAAATGCGTTACGGGAATCCTTTGTATGCCCACTTCTTCGGTCCTATTTGCGATATATTGTCATACATTTAAGTTGCGTTTCATCGTTTATGTCCCTGATTTGATCAGTTTGATTAATATTTCGAAGACGTTGCAGTATTCAGACAATAGTTTCAATGAATTGAAGTTTAATTGCAGTATGAGTTTATTATCAGTCGTTCAAGAATAAATTGCATCAACCCCCTTCCCCAATTTCGACTTGACAGATGGACATTAATTTTAATTTCATTAAAAAGGTATCAAACATGGCAAAGTCATTTTCCTTAAACCAACACCTATCGCTTTAAGTGCCTTTAAAATAGAATCCCATTAATTTTCTGGACCTGTGAAAAGAGGGTTTTTATTCAACGAACTACAACATTTAATGAACTTTCTCCCATGTTGCTTCTGCGTCAGTCTTGATCTCAATTTTCATGAAAAGGGGCGAATTGAAAAGTATCGAATGTTGCTAAAATAATCGTTAAATGGCAATATTGTTTTATGCAGCCTTGCTATTGTATAGCAGTGATAATTTATGCATTGATTCCTATTGCTATAGGATAAAAATACATCACATTATTTAGACTTACAAACAATTTACGATTAAATGGATATCACATTTATGCCCCAAGTTTAGACCCTAAAGTACTTCTAATTTCTACCTAAATATTCCGTAATTTTAGTAGACTGAAGAGTGATTCTTTACCAAACCTTGACATCGCCTGTCCGATATTCACTTATCAAAATCCTCCCTCCCGCCTTCCCCTCCTTTGGTACTTCCAATTGTTATCTCTCACTCAGGATTTTTTTTTTGCCAAAGAGTCGTTCAAATTTCCGTCGATCCATCAAAGTATCAGTCAGGGCTCCTTTGTTGTATTTTTAGATTTTTTCCTTGTCGTTTTTTTTTCTGGCGAATGAGATATTCTTAATTCAATTGCCAATATTACTACTAGCCGGTGATTCTTCTCAATTGTCTGTGACAATACGGCGTCTCCTATTCCCGAAACAGTTGTCTCACGGGTAGAAACACATGTTATGAGATTGTGAGTTTTCATTTATAAAGTTTAGCATTTTAATTTTGTTAAGATATTTTAATGACCAATTATGTGTTAATCGTGCCATGCAATAATGTTGAAGCAATATCTCTAAGACACTTTGTTATTCAAAGGAAACCAGTCAACCGAACAACTTAAAAACCAAATCGGATTAAGATCTAGGGTTACTTTCGAAACCAGAAGATATAAAAAAGTGATGAACCCAAAATATAGGCCTAGACGATAATTTACAGTTTTCAATGGATTAATATTGAAGGACACTTAAAGGCATTCTTGATGCTGAGACAGTTTACTTGACAAATCATCAAATTCGTTTTCCTTCGTTTGCTACACACGGGAGACCCCTTTGCCACCGGGTAGATCGCGTTTCGTTCTTTGGTTTCCAAAATCAATTTTCGCTTTTCATGGAAGGAGACACATTTTCACACATGTCTCCACTATTGTATCACTGGTCCCTTAAGAGATCATCCCCTACCAAGGGCTGTTTTCGCTAACCATCCCGAGGTGGTTGGAGAAGCGGGGATGGAGGGACATTCCGTTTCATAATGTCTTTGTTTTCAAAGTAGACTCGTTTCTAGCATTACAGAGGTGACCATAACTTAGGTAACAACTTGATGTTTATATGAGCAGGCCTATATCATAATATTTGTTATACCCGGACATTGATTTTTTATGATAATTTATTTAGAAAATAAATGAATATTAGGCCAAATATTCCCTCATGACCTAGTTATGTCTTGTTTTCGCTTGAAAAATCACTCTAATCGCTATCTAAAAAATTCTTTAATAGAGTTTATCAATTTACCGCTTAACTTGTTCCTAAATACAGGTTAGGGTCCCATTTAAAAGAAGACCCACACTGGTGCCAAAAGGTTATGATGAAAGACCTTATTCTACCCTCCGCGTCTCCAGCCCCATCCCCCCACACAAACTCTGTTTCACTCAAAAATATGCCAGTTTAACATGGTGTGAAATTCGGTTTGAATTCGATGGAGCGAAAGAATTTAATTGCATTCAAGCCGTTTTCTAACTGCGTGATTGTCACATTGAGAAGGGAAGACAGAACAAAACTAAAAAGAGGGAGCGACAAAAAGTATGTGTGACATTGGGATGTAGTCGTTTTCCGAATCACGTGTCTTTGTTACGTGAACTCGCGATGAATCGTGAGATTTGATCTTACGACTTCAGATACTTTTGAATGTTGAGATAAACTTTTCGTTTTTGCATTAGGTCAAATAATGTGTCCATCAAAAGAATCCAAAAAAGTGATGTAGTCGAACTAGAAATACCTGTGATTGATATGCATTGAATGTTGAATAAGGAAAATATGTAGAAAAAAAAATCCTGTTTTTTTTCACAAAAAAAAATCATTTTCGTGGTCTCATCCTTGTCACCCATTCAACACAAAGCGCTGTCACCGAAAAAAATACCAAATATTGGACGAGCCAAAGCGTATAGAGGACCACGCTGCGATGGACAAGATGGATTGGTTCCTAAAGTAGAAAATAATGAACTTCGTCGATGTACCTTCGCTCGCTTTGTTCGAAGCCGCGAATATGAGAACACAATATTCTGGCCAAGGCCTTAACAAAACGGTGTACAAATAGGTGGGGGTGGTGGGTCAGGGTTGGAAATGCAAGGGTTTTGGATATTGTGTTGGCATTGTTGGTCGGTCCGTCAAACTAAACAAATTTTGGGTGATATAAAACACAAATGATACATTTCGCAGTGATCAATGAGGTTTTGCAATTATTGTCATCACGCTTATCACAATTCGTTTAGGTTATGTTCAATGATTTTTGAAAAAAGGCTAAAACATGCACACTTTATTGGCGTGGTTCAATATGATAGATAAAGCGTGTACCACTTAATTTGAGCCCTGTTAAAAGTAGTTATATATCATGAGTTTATAAATAATGTAGAATTAAGACTGACATGCGGGACCTTCGCGGAAGATGGATGATGTCCATACATATGGGGTTTAGGGACGAACCGGCGGAAGGGAGGTTTTTTGTTTTGGGTTTGAGGGGGGAGGGGGTGAGTTTGTGTAGGGGGTGTCGGTGAGAGGAACAGGAAAGGACAGAGTTTGATGTGTTTTGTCTAGGCCCTGTACATTGGTATAGGCCTAGAAATAGAATCTCAATAAATTTCATAAATGCAAAATTTTGTTATGACCTTGAATGGCACCCTAAATGTGGACTAAAAATGAAATGACGTTTACCATGATAACTGGACTAAACAACTCAAAGCTTACAATAGCCTAAGCTTGCTTCGTGGGTTTGAGCGAGGGTTATTTGATTTGTTGCTCTTTTCTGCAAATCTTTTGTGAATTCAGGCGAACTCAAGAGAAAACGAAGAAGATTATTTTTGAAATGTTTCCGTTTGTCCTTAAATACTGATACATTTTGGTGAATGAACAAAAATACGCAAATTTTCTAACAAAAGTTTATCGCCCACAACATGCGTTGAAATTTTTAGCCACTGAAGCTTCTTATTTTTCAAGATGCATTATTCGCTGAAGTAAGAACATTTTTCACCATCTCAGACATCCCAATTTAAACTTGAATTCAGCTCTCCCATTTGCCCACCCAAACATTTTATATTTTCGCTGCCCCTCTTTAACCCACAGTTCGATTAGATCAATCATTTACAATACTGTTTTGACCAGACTGTGCGTATGTCACATATATATTTCAAAATAGTCCAAATTTGGTGTCGCTCTTTTTTTTAGAGAACCCGTTTTGTGTCCTACTATAGCAAACAGACGCAGTAAAATCCAATTAAATTTATTGTAATATATTACCATCATATGTCATTCTCGATTTTCAATTCGGTGTACATTTCATAGATATTATGGCCTTTTTCTTACGGTTTTACCCATTTTTATGGATATATTAATGTGTATTAATAAAGGGCGCTTTATGGATGTAAAGTGTTTAAAATTATGGTACGGAGTAGCACCATAGGCTAAAGTATAGAACCCGTAAATGTGCCTTTTTGTTTGAATTGTCATTAAGATGTATAAAAAGTTAGTGATATGTCCTAAAAGGCAACCAAAGAGAATATCATCCGGGACTTGTGTTTAACATTAAGGCGCGTTCACCCGGAATAAAAGCGCAAAATATTATGCGCTTTTCGGGTGAACAGAAGGGATAAACTACTATGTTTTTATACCCAAAGGGGCTTTGACTTTAAAGCGCAAAACTTGTTTTTTGAGCTTTTTTCGGAGCGGGTGAACGCGCCCTTAAGTTTGGCTTATAGGGTATAGATTGATATATATCGTGGCAAAAATAAAATTTACTGTTTGATTAAAGTTAAATATAGGTTTCTCTCTTTTGCAGTATTTATTCGGATTCGTTCATTTGATTTTTACTTTCGAGACTTTCGATTGCAAAAGTCATAAATTTATATGAACATGAATACCAAAATTAAAATGGTGCATCCTATATGTCTCATTGTAGCTCTCAGTGGGGTGACCATGCACTTTATTTCATTTTGTGAAAATAAAAACCCCTTATTTTAGTCAAAAATTCCATTATTATCATTTCTGTGAATGATATATCTAATAACTATAATTTCAGTGACCAACATTTTTCATATAAACTGACGTCATTATAGTACGAACAAGCGAAAGCATGACCACAAATTTTGGCTGCATCCTCTCAGTCACAGAAATATTTTCCAAGTTAATTGTATATCATTTTTGGTCGTATTACCATCATATTAAACACCTTTTACGCAACCTGTTATTTGACGAGGGCAACTGTAATCAATCAACATATTCTATAGACTCATATCAGTGGGAGATATCAAAAATCATCTGCTGCATTTTAATGTCATTAAATCATATCCTATTTCGTGGTTGGGGCTGTTGGTTTCTGAATATACAGCAGCAAGATATTCTATCAACGCAATCGATTTCGAAGCATTATATCTAATACCCTTTCAAAAGGGTTTGATAAAAATATATTCGCGGATACTGAATATTTTGATGGATCACTTGGAATTTCAATTCTATTTTCTCTAACCCCCTCCCCCTCCCCCTCTGCTTAAATAATGACGAATCACCCTTCAATTTTAAGACAGCAAATGCCGAAGAGGGTTCTTTATGCAATACCGATATATTTACATGCAGCTTTATAAAAAATAATAATTGCTGTTTGGGGGAAGCCGACCCAATCCTATGACGATTTTGTAAATTTCGAAAACGAGCGCAGAGAGTTTAATTACATTTTGATTCGGGATAATTATATAGTGTACAAAATGAAGCGATTATTTAGCGAAATATTAGTTACGGATTGCGTTCTATCGATCATTGAAGTTAGGAAAGGAGAATCGAAACAGCCACCCAAAAAAGGAGTAAATACCGTAATTTTCCGCGTATAATACGTATTTTTTTCTTCGAAAATCAGGCCTAAAATGGGGGTGCGTATTATACGCGGACGCATCGCATATGATAATTTTCCAATCGGATTTTTCTTGCATAATATATAGCTCTATCGTTTGCGTATATGGTGATTACAATATACAATATATTAAACATAAAAATTCTTTAAAATATTTGCAAACCGATTCTAGGATGTTTCATATATATTGGCAGGTATATTTCATATGTTCAAAACTGAAGTTAAAGCAAACAATAAAGCAAAAATATTTCCAAACTCGGGGTGCGTATTATATGCGGAAATATGATTATTTTGGCATTTTGAGAGCAAAAGTCAGGGTGCGTATTATACGCGGGTGCATATTATACGCGGAAAATAACGGTATGTAAAATAGGTTTTGTCTGTGTATGTGGGAACGCGTTATTTTCTGTTGAATATGCACAAAATTAATTTAAAAATTATTCCTGTTTGTTTAAAACTAAATAGTAGCGAATATTCAAACTTTGTCTCTCGCTGCCCATTCCGACATCTTGCTTAACTCATGAATGGGCAGCGAGAGACAAAGTTTGAATATTCGCTACTATGCAAGATGTCGGAATGGGCAGCGAGAGACAAAGTTTGAATATTCGCTACTATTTAGTTTTAAACAAACAGGAATAATTTTTAAATTAATTTTGTGCATAT